>OZ038322.1:4588423-4743687 GCA_964035795.1 Pterobdella sp. o SKG-2022
ACACTGAAAACAAGAGGTAACGTAAGTGATAGAAGGAATGCCTATTATGATATTAATATCAGTGTGGCCTTTATATCAGTTTGGCTTTTATATGAATATTTTTGAAGAATGTTTGCAGATCATATATATGAAGGGTGAGTAAACCCTAGTGTTATCTAATGAAGTCCTCATTTAATAAATCCTTTGGCTACTTTTCAATTATCGAGAGTTGTTAAATAAAGGATATATATATATATATATATATATATATATATATATATATATATATATATATATATATATATATATATATATATATATATATTATATATATATATATATATATATATATATATATATATATATATATATATATATATATATATATATTATATATAATATATATATATATATATATATATTTTTAGAACTAACCGCAATATAATCATATTTTGAAATTCATATTATTACTTTTATGATTGGTATTTATTTTTTTTAATGTTTATCATTATTATCATCACCACAATTCTCATCATCATTCTCATCATCCTCATCATCACCACCATCATTCTCATCCTCATTCTCATCATCCTCATCATCACGGTCTCTAACGTTTTAATTCCAAAATTACTTTTATTCTTATTATTACATTTTTTTAAATATTATTATTGTTATCATTCTTACCAGATATATTACTATTATTATTACTATAAATATAAATATAACGAGCATAAACCTCTTGTGGGTCATAATCTCCGAACTCTGATTGGGCGGCATACGATCCCAAGAGGCTGTACGTCACGAAGGAGCACGGAAGTCTGTGTGGTGGAGAAGTAATAAAAACAATAATAATGATAATAATACTAATATTAAGAATAACAAAAAAAATTTAGATAATAAGAAAAACAGAATAATAATGAATAAAAGTAGGTTAGTCTGTATGGTGGAGTGGTAGGTGGATGATGATTATGATGATGACTATGGTAATATGATAAAAAAAAAGAATAGAGAAATTAATAAAAATATAGCAAAATAATTAAAACAATGATGATAATGATGGCAAAATAATTAAAACAATGATGATAATGATGGGGAAAACTTTCAGACATCGTATGTCTTTTTTGCCTAATGAAAAAATAAACGAATGAAAAACTAATATTGGAGAAGAATAATGACAACTGTTAATAACTAAAACCTATCAAAAACATACAAAAAAGCTCAAGGATGCTATGGTTTATCCCTATAGAACTCCAACTACACTCCCAAGCATATTTGCCAATGTAACAAGAAAAACTTGGTTATTTTCAAACCATGTATATGGGGTTTAACTATTTTTTATTTAAAAAAATTTTTTGTCACTAATTGTTATATTGATTCCTTTTGTTTGGAAATATTACGCAGATAGACTATTAGTTATAGTGAGTCTATTATTATTATTATTATTATTATTATTATTAGTGAATGTTCAACGTCTTTTGTCTCATCGCATGAAGTGAGATGCTTATGATAGGAATTTTTTTCATATTTGTGATGAGATATTGTGTGGTTTGACATTCTAATAAAAAGAAAGTCATTTTTAGATGCCCTTAGAAAAATTTTGCATTAATAGTATTGAAATACTAGAGGTAAAATAATCATATAAATAGTATCAAAATATAATAATAATATAAAGATGAAAAAGAAATAATATGGACATTAATAATAATATTGAAATAGATAA
Source organism: Pterobdella sp. o SKG-2022 (assembly GCA_964035795.1). Classification (NCBI taxonomy): domain Eukaryota; kingdom Metazoa; phylum Annelida; class Clitellata; order Hirudinida; family Piscicolidae; genus Pterobdella; species Pterobdella occidentalis. Next base: position 4,590,123 of record OZ038322.1, read on the forward strand.
ATAAAAACAAAATAATGATAGTAACTAAAAATAAAAATAATAATGAAAAACAACAACAATAACTTACTTCCCGGTATAAATATCAGTCCTCACTTGCAAGAACAACTGGTACCTGAATATTTGAAGTGTATGCCATAATGTACAAGTAATTAGGAGAGTTTAACAGAGATGTATAACAGTTTTTATTGGTGAGCTTAGCAAAAGTTGAAATGCAAACAACAATTGAAAGTCCAATGTTGGTGTGTTAACGAGCTTTAAGTTCGCAAAAGACGAAGGTTTGTTGAACAAAGGAGTTTATGTATAAGTTATCTTATTAAATATGACGCAAAGCTTCATTGTTTTATGAAATATTGCGTTTGTGTCTAATGCATTTATTATTGGTTGAGTTAAATCCAAAGGCAGCAATGACTATTGAATATACTGAGAATTATTCGAGACCACTCGAGTATAATAAATAAATCTAAATTATAATAATGGTTTTCTGTATAAAATATAACAGATAAAAATAAATATTGATGGGGAATGACACTAAGCTATAACAGATAACATTAAATAGTACCACTAAAGGATAATAAAAAAACCAAAATGGCAACTTGCCTGGTTAAATCTTCATGCATGATGGTGGGCTCGGAAGGGTAGAACTTTACTTGGAAGCTGAAGTCCCAGGCTGCATCTTGGGGGGTTGGAAGATTCGTCCAATTAAGGATTTACGGGTTTTAGTTGTTCGCTTTAACGCTATATAAATAGAAATTGTTATTATTATTGTTGTTATTTTATTTTTATTATTCTTATTACTATTATCAATAGAGTTATTGTTATTAGAATTATTATTGTTATTATTATTATTATTATTAATAGTAGTAGTAGACTTCTCATAACTATTATTGTTTATCTGAATTGAAAGTTCAAGCTGGAAACATCCTACATGAGACTTATCGAAAGTAATATTTTATGCTGGCTTAATACTCGATACAATCAACGTCAAATCTTATAACTAAGTTAATATAACTGATAAAAAACATTTAAATTGAAAGCTAAAAATAAATAAAAAAGCGCCAATGATATGACTCGGTATATATTGAGATAAACACAAGTCATTACTTTTAAGTTGCTTGCTGATTTTCCTCTCATGATTCAGCCAGTACTGGATGTAGAATATTAGGAGTGATGAAAAAGATGAGATAAGCATTCATGGTTTATAAAGAATGCTTATAGCTAACCATGGAAACAGACGTGAAACGGTGATTTTAGTTGAATAAAAAAAGAATTGATAAAAAAATAAATTCATAAATAAATAAAAATAATAAATAAAAAAAATAAACCTATTAAAAGACTTCATTTGACTTTTTATTTAAAAATACAAAAAATAACTTATGGCTTCAATAAAAGTCCAAATCAAAATATAATGGTTTATTAAATTTTCTCATTAATATCCATAGCATAATTAAAAGCTTGGTCTATTAAAATAAACATAATATCCAATGTGTTATCTCGTGTTATTTTATTAAAATTAATGTTTTAAAAAAATACACTCCGTGAAAACCAGTCTGAAACGATTATATATAACAAGCAAAAAAATGTGATATTTGACGGTCTATCAACTTTCGATATAACAATACACCTACTTATACAAACCATTGCTATTATCAGCCAAGTGCTTTACAATGAAGTAATGTGTTATACTCACAATGAAGGTTTTTTTTCGTGTGAGTGATGTAACACAGGCATAACAAACACAAACCTTGACGTTGTTCACTCTGTAAACCAGAGAGAACCAGTCCTTCTCGAGCAACTGTAGGTTGGAACACACCATTCTGAAGAGGTCTTTACCTAAAGCTGTTTTCTGTGTTATTGCATTTAGGTTGTTATTATTGTTATTATTATTATTATTTTTTAATATTCTCTTTGTTATTATTTATTACTAATATAATTATTGTTATTTATAATTATTTTTTTTGTTCAATATTATTTTTATTATTATTACATGTTGGTTATCAGTTGGGTCAGTGGTCTTGGAAGGTAATTTGAGTTGAAGAAAAGCTTTGTTTAGTTTAAATAAGATTGCTTGATGTTAATGAGTCTTAAAAGTATAGGTTATATGAAGCATATGTGATATGAATATATAATTGGGACTAATACATTAACAATACATATTAATTAGTTTATATTACTACTACTACTACTAATAATAATAATAATAATAACGATAAAATAAGAGTAGAGGAAGTTAAAGATAGTAAGGATCAAAGTGCAATCAAAACAAACACACTTGTGGCTCTTGAGAGAGCCCAACAAAAACAAGCCATATGATTGTTCCCAATCAAACAGTGATTATAAGAAACCATGTTTAAATGAATAAATAAATAAATAAATAAATAAATAAATAAATAAATAAATATATATATATATATCTATCTATCTATGTAGCTACTTCAAAATACTCTTTTAACAAAAGAAGCCAAACACAGAGCAAGCCAGACACACACAAACTAACAGACACTTCAAGCTTGATATCATGGCCATCAAGCATGGTGACAACGACCAACACATTTCCCTTTTTTGTTATGGTCATTCCCTTCTTCTTTCCCTTGCCATCGTTGTTGTTTAGTAAGGCGTCATTCGACGTTGGAGTATCCTGTGGTTATTATGATAAAATGAATAATAGTGAAAGAAATATCAGCAATGATAAAAATGATCAATTTTAAAAAATAATAACGAAATGAATATACTGAAATGACGGAATTGATGATTGAAGTAACAATGGAAATAATAATATTGACGATAATAACGGGAAGCATAATAATAGTAACAATGGTTAAATTAATGATACCAGAAATAACAAGTCATCCTGAACTACCTCACCATTTATTAAATGGTTTGACAAGAAAGGATAGAAGGTACTTTCAATATATATATATATATATATATATATATATATATATATATATATATATTTTTGAGATTGATTTCTAAAAATTCTGAAAATTACAATTTACTCCATTTAAAAATATTTTCGGCAATTGTATATATTTCCTATCTGCATTTCTTCCTAATTCAAGCAATTCGCTGTGCGGTGGATTATAATGATGTTTTATATCAATTTATGATAATAATTAATATTTAAATGTACTTTTTATGAGCAATTGATGACGATCACTTTTCTACATTCTAATACACAAAAAAATTTTCTCCCTATCTAAAGTAGTCTGTCCTTCTCAAGCAACTTTAATAATTCCTGGAACTCATTTGCTTTTACCTACTACCTTTTTTTTTTACTATTAATTTGCAAACTATTTTAAAAAATAAATTTTAATAATAATGCAACATCAAAAACAGATAAAAAGAATACTTTATTCAAATTATATATTTTTCTATTTACTATACAAATAGAAAAATATAACATTAAATAGAGTTGAAAACTTTAATTACTTCAATAGGACTAGATTTTTTATCAAAAAAAGTATAAAATAGAGATAAACAACATTCAGTTGAAAATAAAGTTATTTCAACATTCAAGGCTGAAGAAAATGTACACTCTAATAAATAGTGGTTGATAATGATGGTAAACCCATTGGCACATTTAGTTTAAGCATGCGTTAGTATCGTTATAAATATTCCTGTATAAATATTTATTAGTGTCTTTAAAGCATATTTAGCAACAATAGAGAAAGAGTAATATAAAAAATGTATTACATAAAATAACAAACTCAAAATAAAAAATGATAATTTTAAAAAACCAAAACCAATTGAGAAAGATTAAAAGCGAAAAGCAGTTTTAACATTCTAAATATAGGAAACCTATAAAAATAAATAAGTCTATTAAAAACACTGAACATTTAACAACACATCAAGAAATTTACAAACCATCAAAACCATTTACCAACAGTTTAGAGATTTTGAAACATCAAGGATATAATGTTGAAGAATGGATATGCTTTTTAAATATTAATCTCAGCAGATTATTCTGCTGCACATTTTCCTTTGGCTGTATTACTGATAAAGTTAGTTACTTAGCTGAAGGCTGATAGATAAGATCAGATTTATAATGGAATTAGATGATATGATAGGAGTAGAAGATTCCTATTTGAAAAATATTAATGATTAATATTTGAATGAAATAAATTTTGAGATGAGTTTTAATAGATTGTGAAAAAACAAGTGATATGGATGACATAGGCAAAAATAAATAAAATATCAAAAAATAAATATAAATAATAAAAAAGTGAAAATAATATTAATAATGAAGAATTTAAAAAATTATATAATACAAGATAAAAAGTGAACAATGAAAAAAAAGGAAAGAATGAGTGAAAAAAATGAAAGAATAGCTAGAATGAGTGAATAATATCAAACATATAAAATAAATGAATAATAATAATAATAATAATAATAATAATAACGAAAATAATAATATCAATAATAATAATAATAATGAATATAAAGAATATATGAACGTTAAATGATTCACAGGTTTAGAGAAGCCTCACTGTAACAATAATATTAATCATGAATAAGATGAGTGTATCCTTGGAATTAATCTATCATTAAAAAAAATAAAATAACATAAAATTATAATAAAATGGAAAAATTATAAAAAAAGAAAATGTGGTTATTAAAAAGAATGAATTAGTGGGAGCACTATAGGGATTTGATGAGAACTTCAAACCACTGTATAAACAAAGAGCTATTTCAGTCAAAACTAAGTAGGACCTCATCATCATCATCATCACCATCTCCATTCTCATCATCATCATCATCATCATGAATATATGGACATCCATAAATATGTAGAATGACAATTTAAGAAAAAAATTCCAGTTACTGAATAAAGATTTTTTTTCTATTTTGAAAGAGTCTTTTTTAAAAGACATTTCAGAAAATTATATTTATTAGTAAACCATCATCATTTTTATTCATTGGCATTTATTTATATTTATTTCTCTAATTATATGATATTCTTCTTTATAGATTAAATTAAAACCAAAACTGTATAAAAATTAAATGCATTTATAGTATAATGAACAGATAAGATTGGATAACATTAAATCATGCTTAAACCATTTAATCTGCATGGTTATCAGTTTGAAGTTAGTGACTAAGTAGTGATGTGGGTTCTGTCAATGATTAGGATTTCATTTTTAAATTTGGATCTTTGAAAAGCATTGAATGGATTAAATTTATTTACATAAATTGATGAAACAATGATAAAATTGAATATTTTAAAATCAAAAAATTTTGATGGATCAAACTTGTTTTATGTTTTTAAAAAATTTCTTATAAATCAATTATATTTTATGAGATCAAAGAAATATTATTTAAAATATTTCACTTAAAAATTAAAAAAAATTCGTTTTTATTAATATTTCTGTGATTTTTAAATAAAAATTGAATCACTTAATGCTGCGAAAATTTAATGAGCTTATTTAATTCTTTGTAAGCAGAAATTATTTAATGTTTTATATTAAATAGTTTATTCTTTGTCTTTATGACTTATCCATGTGATAAAAATCTACTTGATACAAACTACTTGAGCTGTATTCAATGATTAGCTACAATGCCTATAGTTGGAAATATGTAGAAAAAAAAATTTAATGAATATAATTATTTGAAATATAAGATGCCTACTAAATAAAACATTTCCATAAATAGTTGATTCATGAATATTACAGATTTTATGTTCTTTATAGCTTAAAAAATAATTAAAATTACAAAAAAAAATTCGAGTAATATTTAGAGAATTTTAAAAGCTCAATTAAATCTCTTGAAAAATGCATGACAACTGTTTGGAAGCACCAAGACTAGCAAATGTTGTCTATTTAATTGTTTTGAAGTGAATCTAGCGAAATTAAAAGTTTTTAAAGGGGTAAACAAATGTATATATTTACAGCCATTAACAATTTCAAAGTAATGTGAGATGAAAGAGTTTTATGAAGCGGTAAATGAAAATATAATTGTAACCATTAAGACAAATAGCCGGGTTAAAAGGCAGATAAAACACAAAAATAACAAAAAATAAGAACTTTTTTTTGAGAATATCGCCCACTCATTAAGTGGACCAAAGAATAAGTAGTTAAAAACAAACTAATGGCATAAACGGCCAGTAATCAAAATAGCTTATTGTTGAATAATAAGAGGAAAAAAAATAATAAGATGGAATAAACAATGGCAGATGTGATGCTGATGGAAGGGTGAATGAGTCAGCCTGAGATAAATTTTGTACTCACAACTGAACATTTAAGACACATTTTGATGCATGTGGAATTTTAAAAGTTGATTAATTGATTTAAACTTTTATGGAAAATGAAATCATTGTCATGAATGGTGTGAAAATAATTTATTTTACTTCTTCGGTTGCTTTGGCAGATTTTTCTTCTATAGCCATTTTCTAATAAAATAATTGTCCAAACTTTATAATAATAAACTTTCAGTTAATGAAGGAATTTACAATATAAAATAACCTAAACTATATTGATTAAAACCTTTCAAAAAATTTTAATATAACAACTTTATTTGAAATAAAACTTATACAAAACACAAAACTAATTTATATGCCTGTTTAAAGAATATAGTGAGCTTTCTTGCGAAATTTAAAGATTTCTAGCACACCTGTGCTTATATCCGCTTTTAAGTAAGAATGTAACTAATAATTCACAAAAAAATGTTATGTTTTAATAATAAAATGAACATAATTAATTTTACGTACTATTCATAGTTTCAACTTTAATTTAAAAAATACATTATGATTTTTTCACAATTGCTTACTATCAACTTTTAAAATTTGTGAGCTGTACTAACGAAACGAAAAATTTTTAATGCCTACAAACAAGAAACGACTTTTACTTTGAAGTAACCTGACATTCCATTTTCAAAAATGGAGTTAACATCATATTATACAGTTTTATATTATTTTGCTTGTGTATATAGTCTAGAAAGTGTGATGGATGATTCTCTGTATGCTCTAAACTGGAAAGATCCTGTAGTAGCATTGGTAAAACGCATAACTTGATAAATATTTTAAAAAAAATTTATTTTCTTAATTTAATAAAACTATTTTTCATATAATTTTTAATATGATCTTTATAATTGGAGATAGCTTTTTATTGGTAGGCAAACTCATTAAAAATACACACAAAAATTTTTATTTTAAATGTCATAGCTTCTTTCTATTGAAATTTTTTTATTTCATTTTAACAAATTTTTAGCCTACAGATAGAGATTCAATGATGATAACAACCAACAACAATGAAAAATACCAATGCTACTTGCCAAAAATTGTCAAAAATGATAAAAAAATCAATGTAATTTATTTATTAAAATTCATTATCACATTAATTAGTTCACTTCATTATAAATTAAACTTCAAGGAAGATGAAACGGGAAATGTGCCATTGGAGCTAGAGTTACTTCAACCACTAATCTACTCACATATGTGCTTTTACAAAGTATTTTTTTTTCTATTTACTGCTCATCATTATATATATAGATATATATTTTTTTTATCATCCAACTATTTTCACTAAGATTTTCTACAGGATATATTTTCATCACTTTTATTCTTTATGTTTTATATTTGTTTTGCTATTTTGAAAACATCAATAGATTATTATTTTTATTGTTTTTATCATCATTAATATTATTATTGTTATTATTACTATTGTTTTATTTATTTCTTTTTGGCACCTGTTTTATTGTTTTATTTATTTCTTTTTTGGCACCTGTTTTACAAAAAGTATTCCTAATGTAGGTTGTAATAAACCATGCTTCAAGTCATATATAAACTTTAGATTTGGTCAAGGAAAACAAGATATAAATTAGATGCTATTGTTTATTTTTATTAATAAAAAAAATAATAATTTTTAAATTTGTTTCTTTTTTATTTTATTGTATTTTTCAAATTGAAAAAAGGTAAATAAAAAATTTTCTTTTGAAATTCAAAGTCTTTCTTTTTCCATAATTGACCTCATTTATAACCACATCATATTTTTTTAATCTTGCTTTATGTGCAAGACAAGGGCATGTTTTCCATGCACTTATAAACAATCTATATAACCTCTACACTAAACTCTGATCAAAAACTCTATAATAAAAGCTACAAAACAATTTCTATTATAGAAGCACTATAAAATCTACTATAATATTCCCCAAAACACAGATAGAAATGTATTGGACTTATGAGATCTGCCATGGCAAATCATTGAGACAGTTTCATGATGAGGACAAGGTCTTTTGGAGATTCACTTTTAGGCTTGCTACATTTATATAGTTATAGATTCAGTTTTAAATTTGATATGAATTCAATTTAATGGTAAATTTACTTTTATTTTTAGTATAGACATAATATAATGATAAATTTATTTTTATGCCTAGTGTCGAAATTTAAAACCTAATTGATTAGAAATTTATATAAAAACTTCCAAAAGCTTCATGTGAATTATATTTTCAATCAATCTAAAAATAAATCAATTAATATGGATAGCATTTCAATCAGTTTATGGATACGAAATCTTGTGGGAGTTAAACTAACGAAATACTGTCTTTTTTTTTTTTTATTACCCTTATGTTCCGCCGTTTAGGTTAGGAACGTACCCTATCTTTGTCATCAGGCTGTTAGTGTTGGTCTTAGGATGTTTCTTTGCACATTAAGAACTTGTCCTAAGAACCTAGCCTGATGAGAGCAGACTGATGAAACAGTCTGTGTGGGGTTCTCCAAAAAATTATCTTGGAACAAAATAAAATGAGTAACCCCAAAGGATTACTGGAGGACAGGGAAAGGTCGTTTAGATTTGTACCCTGAAAGGGTAGCAGCCCCACAAACTAGCAGGCCTGAACGCTGGGGCGTAGATGCTTTTTAATGTCTTGCTTTGGACAGGTGCCTTTTAACGTCATGCCCAAGACCCTCGTCTTCGAACCTGGAAACTCCGAGATCCAGCAGTTGCAAAAGAGTTTGCTACTTCTTTAAACGCCAAGTTAACAGAGGCTCAGGTCATGAATTTGCCTTTTAACGTCATGCCCAGGACCGGAAATACTGTCTTCTAACAACCCATTGTGTACTGTTGTTACATTTATCATCAGTTAATTGAAATCTTTCATGCAGAAAGCTTTGAATTTCTTGAGACAATTCTATGCAAATAGAGATTTTGAATTATCTCATACCTGTGTTTTTCACTTATTTATTTTTATTTGGTTTAAATATTTTTTTCTTTTTATTTATAAATATTTTAATTCAAACTTTTAATTTTTTCAAGATTATTCTCAATTCTATTAAGTATTTGATTTCCAGACATTGCAGCAATATTATTTGGGCTATTACAGCAAGGAGCAGCTCAACACAGGTTTAATTTACATAATATCTCATCATTTCCACTTGATAAGGTAAGTTAAACTCAAAATACACTTTGTGATTCAGATTAAAAAATACTTTGTGTATGTATCCCTCACTAACTGTACTTTGTTTCAAGATCTTTCACGGGCTCAGGCAGACAGACAAGTGGATAAAGGCAACAAAAAGATCAAGAAAACAGTAATTTAAAATTTTTATAATTATTTAAATTAAAAATGTAATGAAATTCGAATATACACGAGTTCATATATTAATTTTTGTGAGTATTATAATATGCAAATAGCTTATTGAAAAAATTTCATTATAAACTTCAAGATTGAAGCTAGTATGTTCATTGCTGTTACATGTTATTACATGTCAGCAACGCTATTATCATTTGAAACAACGCCAAAACCAAAACTTTTCATAAAACCCACAAACAACAAGCCCTTATGTAAACTAATAATGTGAGCATTATTTAATTTATTAATCTAACTTCTACCTTATTTCATAATCCTCAAAACAGAAAGTGTTTGGCTTAGAGCTGCCTTTCTTCTCCATCACATACGAACGCGGCACGATTTGCGATCTCACAGGTTAAATTACTATCAAATGCCTCAACTAATGTGCCAGCAGAATGAGGTGGTTTGAACATGTAGAGCGTTCATGAGTTGGACTCCGCAGATGTGTTCGAAAGTTAGATTTCTGCAAAAAAAAACCCAGTAGACCGAAAAACACATGAACAAACTTGTATAGAATGACAAAAGAAAGCTAGGCATGGTTTGTGCAGATCCCTTCAATCGCTCTTAGTCAAAAAGCCGACTTTGATAGATCTTTTAAAAAGCCCAACTCTTGGTAAAAAATACGGGCTATTTGATCGATTGGTATATTATTATCCGTGCAACCGCTGGGAATGGACGTGGAAGGATTATGATGATGATGATGCTGGTGATGATGATGATGAAGAGGATGGTGGTTTCGATTCAAAATAACACACAATCAGTTTCATATTTATATGTTTCAATAAAAAGTTTGTCCTGCGTTGTGTAGGATGAACATAGAAATCTAATGATGCGTTCACCTACTTAGAATTAATGATCGACTAGACTAGAACCCAGTTTGTGAGTGCAAACATCATTAGACATCATTATTTATTAGCCTGATGCAACTGCTTCAACATTGCATGAATGTATAACGAACCACCAGGGAATCCTCGAACAACAAACGTCATGTATGTGTGTCATGAAGATGGCGGTGGAGAGCTGTATGATATCAAGGTTGCCTTGTTGTTTGTTTGCTTCACTATTTGGTCAGTTGGTTAGTTAGTTAGTTAGTTAGTTAGTTAGTTAGTTAGTTAGTTAGTTAGTTAGTTAGTTAGTTAGTTAGTTAGTTAGTTAGTTAGTTAGTTAGTTAGTTAGTTAGTTAGTTAGTTAGTTAGTTAGTTAGTTAGTTAGTTAGTTAGTTAGTTACCCAGTTAATAGTCTGCTTGATTTAGTTTTTAGTTTTTATGTAAATTTCAGTACCATTTTCAATTTCAAATAAGATTTTTTTGGAAATTTAATTGGGAGTGATACATATATGATAACTCCCTTTTGAAACGTTCAAAGGAAACATCATCTTGTGAATACGAAGCAGTGATCCTCACAAAAGACTTGTGCAAGCATCCAGATTATGGGTTTGCTATTGATGTTTCCACCAAATTTGTTTGCTTTAATTCATACCTTATCACTATGGCCTTTTTTATGAGTTACTCTGTTATAGTATCAATAACCTACGCCGACTGCTGTCAACCCCAGTTACTGGGACATGTACAGCAGTATATAAATAATGAAAGAATAATATGCAATCAATCACTATATAGTAATTTTCACCAATATTTTCAACTGAAAAAACAACGCAACTTTTCCATCTTCAATAAATGTTACCATCCAATGAAAAGTCTTTATTAAGGCACCTGGTGAAATTTATCAAAAGCTTAGTTATTTAAGTTAAGGGTTTGTTGTGAATTTTTATTTTAGTTCTAAGGTTTTAGGTTGGTTTTAGACACTCTACTCAAATATTTAATGGTCTTTATAGCTCAATGATGAATATAATAAAAGGATACTATATAGCTTAGCTGGCACAGCATTACACTAATTTTCTTAAGTTACCGGGTTCGATCCCACGCTGGCCGACAATTATATTCACAAGGAGTAGCGCCCTGTGAATCATCTGTTGAGCTAACAAAACCCCAATATGACTGATGGTCGATCTAAAAATAATTAATCAAATCTTTGATATAGCCCTTTTATATGTTATGTGCAGGTGGTGGATGTGAGCTTGCTTCAATAACACGTTGTAAGTGTGCCTGGGCTAAATTTCGCCAACTTCTTCCACTCCTTGCTAATCGTCATTTATCATTATTGACCAGAGGCCGTGTCTATTCAACCTGTGTCAGAAGAGCTATGTTACATGCTGCTGAAACATGGCCCGTAACAGTTTCCACATTGAACCACCTTAGACGAAATGACCTTGCCATGATTCACTGGATGTGCAACATCAAAACGAATGATAACGTTTTCTCTCACTCATTCCTTTCAAAACTTGGCATTCGGGATGTTGAGCTAGTTCTTCGTACAAGCAGGATGAGGTGGTTTGGACATGTAGAGCGTAGCGTGGGTTGGATTTCTCAGGTGCGAAAGTTGGATTTAGATACTTGCAAGAAGCCTGGTAAGCCCAAAAAGACTTGGAATGAGCTCATATTTAATGATAAAAGAAAGCTAGACATGGTTTGTGCGGATCCACTCGATCGCTCTGAATGGAAAGGCCGACTTCGAGATAGAACTTTCAAAAAGCCCAACCTTTGGCAAAGGAAAACGGGCTATAAAAAGGATTTGATTGATTGATTGATTTTATATAGCCCTTTTCTAATGTATTAGTTGTGATGATTTTCTATAAAATAACATTGTTATCATACCATCAACAAAAAGTATAATTCTTTTTTGTAGAGTAATTTAAACTTTTTAAAACACCTTTATTCAAAAACTTGATTTTAATTTTTCACTAAGTAAAACCTCATCATAATCCTCTATATTCTACATCCATACACCAACACCACCATCACTAAAACAGAAACAAGAAAGATAATGTCAAAGCCATCGATTGCCATCCAATGGACCGATCTCCCTCTCGACCAATAAGCTTTCAGCAAATCCTGCATGAGAATATGCAAGAGAGAATGCATACAACCAAGGTTAAGACTATTGAAGATACAGGGTTATTAGGGTTGGTTTATCAATGGTTCTATCTATCGATTTGGTTTATATTTTGAAGGGTATGTTTATGGTGATACAAAAGTCGTGATTATCATTATCATCATACTTAACATCATCATCGTCACCATCATCTTCATCATCATTAAGATTATTATCACCATCATCTCCATCAACATCATTAAAATTATCATCATCATCACCATCATCTTCATCTTCATTAACATTTTCACATCATCGTTCACGCTAGTTTCCATGATAGCATGGGTAGGGAAATGTACTTAGTTTTCTATTGATATTATTCATTTTATTTATGTAATTTGAAAATTACATACAAAGTAATTAAAAATGAGATAGTTTTATTAGAGTCTTTTTTTGATAATATATTTATATGCTGTATGGTTGTTTATAAAATTCACATTTAATCACAGAAACTTCATTAACTTCAAACACACACACATCATCAGACAAAGATTGTCGATTCTTTATGGGGAATGGTCTACAACTTAGCTGATGAGGAGGTTACTAGTATAAACATTGTGGATATCAGTGTCATTTTATTATAGTCAGCATCTTTCCCTTTTCCAAGAGGTCACTGACTTCTTTCCATGATCTAATCCTCTCTTTCTATTTCACCCTGTCATAGGCGTTTTCGAGACCTATCCCAAGCCTACGTCAAAGGTTTTCCATCATACCTTTCCAAGCTAACCTTGGCCTTTCCCTTCCTCTTCTACCTTCAACCTCAAACCTCCATGCCTGCATAACGCAATTTTCATTCCTTTTCCTAACCACATGCTCCAAACTTCCTTGTTTTACCACTTCAACAATCGTACTATCCAACCCCAATCTAACCATCAACTTCTTTGTGCTCACACTATCAGCTAACTGCACACCACACATCATTTGAAGATATCGAGATGATATCAGTATTAAGAAATAGTCTTCATTATTGTCTTTTTCTAAGATGTAGCTTCATTTCGAAATTTCATTGTTCTAAGCATGACGTTAAACTGGACCGAAGATAGCGTCTCTAAATCGAGACTGCTTTTCTGTTATAACCTGGATAACACTAGATTCTGGTAACAGGTATCGACAAACTGATGTTCTGGTATCGTTGTCATTTTTAGCAAGCGCTTTGATTTATGAGTGAAAGTGCTTCATAAATACCGCATTAAATTACATTATATTTATAAAACTATACATTTACCATAATAAACTTTCCATAAAACTATGAGTATAAAAATTGTTTCCACTCATTCTATAAACACCGGGTTTCAATACTAAATACTTTAGATATAAATAGACATCCACTTGGATCCTAACTCTACACAGGATGAAGCCGAGATACAAAAGCTGCACTCAAAGATTGTCGAGCATAAAGAGGTCAGAGAGAAACATAGCACATCAGCCGATAAACAAGCTTCCTCTCAACACACCCCTACTCCACAAACAGCCACCAAACCACCACCTCAGTCTACCCTCCCCAACCAGGCTTATGATGTCATCATTGATAGTTTCCTCAAGGGTACTCAGTGCCTTATCGGGGTTTGTGGTCTTAGTAATGATTGTAATTATATTAATTATAATAGTTTTTTTTTTACAAATAATAGCACTAGTGAAATATCAATCAATCAATCAAATCCTTTTTATAGCCCTTTTTCCTTTACCAAGGGTTGGGCAAAAGTAAAATAGTTGACCATTAAGTTGCTCTGGCTTCAGTTGGGCAAATTTGATGTTTCACAGAGCGATACTTCACGTTGACCAAAATAATAACACATATTGTTATATTTGCTATTGATTCTATTTTCGGTTTAAAACTCATCTCTAAATTTTACGTATCAATGTAGCTAACGAAAAAGCCATAGCAATAAAAATCCATCCAAAAAAAATATTGAATGCATATTATGGCATGTTAATGTATTTATTGAACAGGGGACTGGTTGGTGGAAGTATGAGATATGTTACCAACAGACTGTCAAACAGTTCCACATGGTATGTTTGTTGTTGGTACTTATGTCTAATTATAACTATCAATAATTTTTGGACTTGGTTATTCATTATTACTGATCTTTGTATTCAAGAATCCTATTTATTTATTAATTAAACTTAAAAAATCGCAGTTTAAAAAATACTTGAAGCATCGTATTTCGAAACCCAAAACTTAACATATAGCATAATGTCATCGATGTTGATGTCTAATTAATGCTTTCAAATACTTATCGGGACTTATTTATTCAATCCTATTTAATGTTTTCATTTTTTGGAACTTGATTAAATATCATTACTGAAATTTTGATTGAGAATTTCGTTAATTCGTCTGAGAAACTAAGGAAGCTAGAGTTTAACATAATAATAATAATAATAATAATAAAACTAATATCCATATTAGATTATACTGCTTTAGGCGTCCCAGTAGCAGTCGACTAATACACTTTCTCCACTCAGCTCTATTGAGTGGGTCCGCATTTCCCAGGCCATAAGATTCCATATCTTTTTCAACACAACTCAACCATGTTTTTGCTGGTCTACCACGGGAACGATCTCCAGGCGGAGGAAGTTCGAGCACGTCTTTGATACCCATAGACGAACGTCTCACGTGACCATACCAGCGAAGACGACGGCTCTGTAGCAGCGTCCTTGTGTCTGGAATTTTGAGTTTTGTGAGGAAAACTGATGATGGACTTCTATCCTTTGGCTTAACTCCACATATCCAGCGGATCATAGACCTATCGTTGCGCTGTAGCCTTTGTAAAACAGCAACTGTTAGAGCCCACTTTTCACTTCCATATAACAAGGCAGAACGTACACAAGATGTTTATAATTTGCCACGAAGTTCCAAGGTGATGTCTTCAGAGGTCAATATGGGAAACAGTTTTTCAAATTTTCCCCAGGCAATTGAACATCTGGTGATAACTGCCAGTTCATCTGGTAATAACTGCCAGTTTATAACCTCCATCTGCACACAACATATTACCAAGGTAGCAAAACTTTGGTTTTACATCTATTGTGGCATTACCAACAATAACCTCTTTGATAGGCCTGTAATCCAAAGATGGTGCTAAATTGAGACAGCGAGGACATACATAAGCCTGATCCTTCAGTCTTCCAGTCAAACCACTAAATCTTTTGTTGACCCAATGAGAGCATGTCGAGCAAAAAACTGAGTTGACGCCAACATCTTTGCGGCATGCACTGCAAGGAAAAGCTCCAGAATCCCTCAAGTTTTCAGAACCGAGTAACATGAATTTTGTTTTTTTGGAATTCACCCGCAATCCTTTACTTTCTATTTCCAGTTTCCATTTTTCAAATTTGGATATACAATCGTTTAGCGATTCTGAGATCAAAACCAGGTCATCAGCATATAAAAGTTCCCAAGGAACACCGGTTCTTAACTCTCTAGACAAAGCTTCCAAAACAAGAATAAAAAGTAAAGGACTCAATACAGATCCTTGATGTACACCAACATTAACACCAAACTTATCGCTGAGCTGGTTATTAATGCGTACTCGACTTTTTGCTCCAATATACATGCTCTGAACTACACGGACAGCCCATTCTTCGACCCCGAGCTTTCTCATTGCCCACCAAATCACTTTGCGCGGAACTCGATCAAAGGCCTTCTCTAAATCAACGAAAACAAAAAAGAGTGGTTTTTTGACGGCAAGATATTTTTCCTGCAACTGACGAACAATAAAAACTGCATCAGTGGTGCTTCTACCAGAAACGAAGCCAAACTACATCTCATCAATATCCACCATCTTTCTGATTCGTCGCTCTAGGACGTGCTCAACAAGCTTCATCACATGATCTGTCAGCTTGAGGCCTCTATAATTTCCTCGATCCAAAGCATCCCCCTTACCAATGTAGAGGTTTACAATGATGCTATCACGCCAAGAAAAACACCTTCAGCAATAACTGATTTCATTAGGTGGGCCAAGACTTCTAAACCTACAGAACCAGACGCCTTTAACATTTCGGCCACTATGCCAAAAGGTTCTGCTGTTTTGCGACACTTCATTTTCTTAATGGCATCACTGACCTGTAACAGTGTGACAGAAGGAGGGGGGCCAAGGATCGGTGAAACAAAAGAAAGAGACTCGCTAGTCCAATTGAACTCAACATTTGATAGCCTTTTATGATGTTCAACCCAGGCATTCATTTTTTGAGCATCACTTAAAGTGTGTTCACCAGCATAATTTCTGACATATTTATCACTTATTACATCACGGTTATGACTGTCTATCTGTCTGGCCAAGTTATATATTTCATTACGGCCGGATTTAATAGCAGAAAATGCATCCCTTTCCGCTTCACTTTTTGCCAATCAAACAAGACGCTTAGCAACACGTTTAGACTCGTTATGAGCTTCTTTAGCTATGTTAGCTTCATTAAATAGCCCTTTAATTTGAAGCTTTTGAAATACCTTATAACGGTTTCTTTTTTCATTCACAGCATCATCTACACTGGCGTTCCACCACCATGTTTGGCGTTTCCACTGGTGGTCCAAATATGTACCACAGATCTCTGAAAAGGTTTCTAGAAGGGACTTTTTGAGATGAGCCCATATTTTCTCCACGTTTGGAAAATTCATGACCTGAGCCTCTGTTAACTTGGCGTTTAAAGAAGTAGCAAACTCTTTTGCAACTGCTGGATCTCGGAGTTTCCAGGTTCGAAGACGAGGGTCTTGGGCATGACGTTAAAAGGCACCTGTCCAAAGCAAGACATTAAAAAGCATCTACGCCCCAGCGTTCAGGCCTGCTAGTTTGTGGGGCTGCTACCCTTTCAGGGTACAAATCTAAACTACCTTTCCCTGTCCTCCAGTAATCCTTTGGGGTTACTCATTTTATTTTGTTCCAAGATAATTTTTTGGAGAACCCCACACAGACTGTTTCATCAGTCTGCTCTCATCAGGCTAGGTTCTTAGGACAAGTTCTTAATGTGCAAAGAAACATCCTAAGACCAACACTAACAGCCTGATGACAAAGATAGGGTACGTTCCTAACCTAAACGGCGGAACATGAAGGTAATAAAAAAAAACGAGGGTTAAACTTCCGCTTCACATTCCTTCGTATAGTGTGAACAAGATCACAGACCAACGGATGGTGTTGCAATGTATATTCTTCTTCAGGAATGACTTTCACATTCTTTACCATACTTTTAAAAGTTTTTCGATGAAGAATGAAGTCAATCTGGGATTTGGAACCATCGGAGTTATAGGTCACAAGATGGGACTCCCTTTACATAAAAAAAGTGTTGGCGACAAAAAGATTCTTGACCATTGCGAATTCTAAAATCCGCTCACCTTCAGAGTTACAGGTGCCATAACCAATACCGCCATGCACGTCCTCAAAACCACCCAGCTTTCTCACCAACATGCCCATTCCAGTCACCCAATAGGATGAAAATTTCAGAAGATGGTACTTTTGAGATAAATTTTTGCAACTCATCATGAAAAATTGTTTTTTCCTCATTCGGACGACTAACTTGTGGGGCATAGACCGAAACAAAGGTGAACACAGACTCCCTAAGAACAAGACCTAGTACTAGAATTCTGTCTGAGATTCGATGAACTTCAAAAACGTTATGTGTCCATTTTTCTGCCAAAAGAGCTCGAGCACCACCGAGACCTGACTTATTGCCGCACCAATAAAACTTATAGGCTGAATTCTTGCTCTTCAAAATGCGGGATTGATTTGATTCGGTGCCACCAGCCCATCTATGTTCTTGGATCGCACAAATGTCCACTCTTCTCCGAAACATAGTCTCTACCACCTCACTGCCTCTGCTCTTTAATCTACCCACATTCAAAGAAGCTACTTTGAACGTCATTTTCGGGTGCTCACTTGATTCGCCTGAGCCGGACCCTGCATTCCACACCCGAGTCAGCCAAGCCCGAAGCATTACCAGTACGCATATGGGTACTGGCACTACTTTTAGTGTAAAAATATTTTTGAAAGCCATTTTTAGTTGGGACAAAGTTTTCATATAACTGCCAGCCCAGGCTAACGTCCAACTTGAAACTATCGGATTTCAAGAACCGCCGTTCCCACACTTGGGCAGTTTGCCTTGCCGTTGTCAATGAAGAATGATCCTCCGCCAAGCCAAATGACAACGATACCAGGACATCAATTTGTCGATACCTTTTACCGAAGTCTACTGCTATCCAGGTTATAACAGGAAAGCAGTCTCAATTTGGAGACGCTGTCTTCGGTGCAGTTTAACGTCATGCCCAAGACCCTGTGCAAAGAAATAACCAAATATTTAGCATGTTGCATATCAATAATCCTTAACATCGATATTATTATACGTTAGAATCCTATGCTAAAATATTATGCAAAGGCTATACTTAACGAAAATTCTAACTTTTTTTGCTTGCAAATGTATAAAATTTTTTCTCATAATATCGACGTTAATGATTATTAGTATTGCTTAAAAGTACATTAAGATGTCTCTGAAAAATTCAATGTTGCATATCATTTTTAATTCAATGTAACATTACATAAGAACATAATATTCTCAAACCCAAAAATTTCAACAATCATCCATTACAACAACAACTCCAACAATGTTGATCTATTGGCCACAGGCGAAGGAAGAGCGTCAAGATATCTTGCTAGGAGCATGGTCGATGGATGGGCATCTGAAGTGGACCCAAACCACTACCATGAAGGTCAAGCATGAGAAGGGAAGGAAGTTAGGGGCTTTGTGTTTTTGGTTGATTAATTTAATTGATACTTCATCTTATCAATAATAAACAATTCCTGCTTCATTTGTTCAAAGGAGCCTCTTATCTTAACGTTCCCTTATAAACTAATCGAATGTTATAGCTTTTCTACATTCTAACTTTTCAAATCATAAGTATGTATTAATGTTAAATACGTTTTACTGATAATCTAGGTACGTGTACCACCACTACACCAATGGGGACTACTGTGAGGAGATTAAGGCCCAGAGATCAGTCTCTGTCAGATTCGAGTATGTTTGCAATCACTAGTGTTTTTATATAAATTTAATCACGCTTAGTACTGTTACATTGAACTTTGAATCTGAGTTTTTTGTTTTGTCTGTAGGTTCTTCAGCTGCCTTCTTTGCGTTATACAAATGGCCATTATTATTTTGTTACTATACACTATATCCCCAAACTAAAGTTTCAAGTGTATGATTTAAATGCTAAACACTAGATGTATCGAAGGCTCCACTGCACAACGGGGCATAGTGATCTACTTGGTTGAACCATCCACTTGCAAATATGAGCTTGTGGTTAGTAGCTTCATATATATATATATATATATATAAACAAGAAGAAAAACTGTAGCTATAATCATGAATTTTATTGAAGGTAAAAGCCATTAAAGACCTCTTAAAAAGCAGCAAACAACATAACATACACAGCTCATATATATATATATATATATATATATATATTAGTACTTTTATTAAAGAAAATGTCTTCTATTTAGTTTTAAACTTCTTTGAGTTTCGAGACGGTGTTCTGTATTATATCATCATTTATTTCATAGTAAAAGCTTTCTTTTCTAAAAAATTGGTAGCATGAATCTAAAGGAGTCAATCTTCTACGGTTGATATTATTTTGTATTTCCCACCACAGGTTCAATCAGCCATGTTTTGTCACATTATCGACTTAGCTGATGACAACGGCTTAATAAACGCTCACAAGTTATGATTATTTTATTTAAGTTTTTTTTGAAGAATGTTTCAGGTTTATTTTATTTATGCAAACGCCTTAATCTTTCAATTATTTAAAACCAATAGGTTCGATGTGGATTTGTTTTCAATATTAATCTGTTGTTGAAATTTGTTCTGTTTCCATTTACTTCTGTAATATGCAAGTGATTCAGACTCAATATCATAAGTGCCTTGGAAATTGTGATACTTTGTTACTACTACAACACTTTCCACTATGCCTCATTACACATGTATTTCATTCATCAATCGTGATCAGATATCAAATATTCATTTATAATTGTAACTTATCAATCTTTAGACTATGGTTTACATGAACATGGTAAATTTATTGACTTTTGCTTCAAAATTTTCAAAAATTTATTTTTTGAATAAATTATCCTTATAGCATTTTTTATGTTGTATAACCATTTTAAAGACTTTTATAGGTGGGCATTTATTGTTACTTGAAAAAATGATTCAAATTCTTCGTTTGAAAGTCATCTACATTTGATATTAAAATATTCAATAACTGCACTTAAAAGAACCCATCTAAAAAACCATATTTATATATCACACAACATCAAAAATAACTATTTTTTCTTACTCTTTCCTTTACCAGCAATTAACGAAGCGGGTATTTGATCGTCATTCAAATCCTTGATAGACATTAAACGTTCAGCTCGCTCATGTAAAGTCCCTCCACACTTGACTCTCCTCATCTTTAGCAACTCCTTCAGTACATTCAGACCTAACGACTCCAACTGAGGTACAGATGTGTAATCCAGAAGATCAACACTGGATGCATCGATAGGTGCTTGAGTTGTTGTGCTTTGTGCTTCTGTAGTGTCTTGAGTTTGTGTGTTTGTTTCTGTTTCAATGATTTTATCAAGGTTTGCTGCACCATTTAAGGTACTGATAACAACATCAACCTTGTGATTTAGAGCATCATTAGTGTCATCATTATTGACTTTCGAAGACCCTTCACCATAAAAATTCTCATTCTTGTTGTCTTCATTTGAGTCAGTACCAGACTCATCATCATTGTCGCCAATCTTCCTCTTCTTAACACTGCCAGAACTCTCATCATCATCACTGCTTGATGACAACTCAACCCCATAAGACATGAGACTGTTGGCCACCTTTTTATAGCCTTTGTTGTCTATCTTTTTTGCTTTAACTGAGTCACTGAAACCTGAGTGTTTATATTAAAGTTGAATATTTGAAATTTTAGTGATTTAGTAAAAACCTAATAAATACAGACAAGTAGTTTATTATTAATCCCTTTCTTATTCATATAAAGCAGAATGCTTCCTTGAATTAGTTTGATTGAAAATGAAAAGTTGCTTTTCTACATAAGGTATTTATTAAGCTCAAACACAAAGCTTCTCGTGAGTCTAACTAACATTATCAAGTGCTCATAGTTTCTTTGTAATTAAACTTGAAAACATTTGTGTTTTTATATTAACATTTAATGCTTTAAGTATTGGGTGATGCACTAACAAAAGCACACATAGATACTTGTTTTAGTGAAAAAATCTATATGAAGAATTTGGTAATCTAAAAAAAAACCTTGTTTTAAAGCATCTTCTAAATTTTCTTGTATTTTTTGTTTTTGATTTGTGTATTCCTGGTCTACAAACTGTGAAACTGTTTGAAAAAGATTTTTCTAGTTATAATTTGACCATAATTTAACAGATTTTTGTTGAACTTGAAAAATAAATTGAGTGAAACATGAATGAAAAATACCTTGAGGTTCGTTTTGTCTTTTTTTTCTTTTTTCTTGTTTTCTTTTTTCTCTCTCAGCATCTCTCTCCTCTTGTTTTGCTGCCCACTCTCGCAATCTTACAAATTTATAAAAATTGATTATAAGCATATGATTCAACAAAAATATAAAGCATTATTAAACATATTAAAATATGACGTTTGTTAATAAAGAATGAAAATTCACTTTTTCTCAGTGTTAACGTCTCTTATTCTCCTTCCACTGAGGTCTCTACAAGCTTCTCTGTTGGTTGTCTTTTCTATTTGAGCTCCCAAAGCTCTGAGCATTGATCCAAAACCTTTCAAATCACACAATTTTTCATTAACAGATTTCTATTATTGATCATTATGTATATTATGATATATTTGAAATTCATACCTCCTTTTCCTCCAACCAATCGAAAGTTAATTCTATAAGGTTCTCCTGGTATATAGTCATCATATTCATTCACCTTTTTCTCGTGTAAAGTCAGATACACATCTTTACTATTTTGACCAAACAACTGGAAATATAAAGGTAGTTTATGTAAAAAAAATGTGAAATATTAAAAAATAAAACTGTTTTCACCTTTAGAATTTGACCAACAGATTTATACGAATCTGATGAAAATTCTCTATTTGAAAACATTTTTTCAAAAAAAATTTATTTTTTTCAAGTCTGTGAAGCTTGGCGCACAGATAAAATCAAAAAGATTTTTGTAAAAAAATCTAAATTCACATGAATTTTCGTTAAAATAAAGAAATATTGAAAACAAGTAAAAAATTTTTGCTGAATATTCTGTTGCGCAATCCAGAGTTAATGCAATAAATATTGACATTTTTTCAAAAAGTTTATCAGCGAACTGCTTATTTAATACTTGAGGTTTTTTTACTTTTTTTTCATTATATTAACTTTTTCATCTTTGTTCAAATATTGGTAACAGTTTTCGGTGTCTAGTTTCAAATACTCCACATTCAAAAACCTTAGTGTGCTACTTGGTTTTGAACGTTTTCATCTCAGCTTGCTTTTCAATTGTTTCATCCATCTTTCTATATTTTCGAAAACATCATTTTTTGACAAACTTCACTCACGAACTATGAGAGGTTTCTTTAAATAGTTTTTCATGGAACCAACAAAAAACCAATTTGATAACTTTTTTAATTAACGATGAATAAAAAATCAATAAAAAGTTGTTTTATTTTTAAAATTCTTAAATTACAAAACTTTTAACAACATTATGATTAACTAAACTATCCTATAAACAAAAACGATTTGAATCAAACACTTTTAATAACTGAATAATAATACGAAAAGTTCAACTTACGAAAAGCTTTGTATTATTATTCAGTTAATAAAAGTTTTTGATTCAAATCGTTTTTAAGAACAGCTTCTTTGCCTATTACTTCCCTTATACGATTTTTATTTCTTTAGTATAAAAGTTCATATTGATTCAAAATTCACATATCTGTTTTCATCTTTGTTTCATTATCGAAAGCACCTGCAATTGTCTGTATCAGGATCTTTTAAGACTTCCGGCTATGATAAAATGGCATAATATATATTTAATTGAAAACTCTGAGCATACTCAACACAATCTAAATTTTCAACTAATGAACCATGTAATTTAGAAGTTTAATTTGAACTCACAAAATCATTCATTTGTATGCATCTTAAAAATGGCGTGAACTGGTTTTGATGAAAATGATCCAAAATGTCGTTATAGCAATCAAGTTAACGTTGTGGAAAAAGTTCATCTACGTGGCCTGTATGGCTAAAGATTTTCAATTCGGTTTGAGAATTTTTCGATGTTTGATCACGTGTGTTGATTTAACAGTGCTTTGAAGAATAAGTAGAACTTTTGAATAATTCCGTCTAAAAAAGAAAAAAGTTAAGTAATAATATAATATTATAAAGTTAAGTTTTCAATGTTATGAAAATGTATTAATAAACTCGACATTATTAAATACACCAGTAAATTTATTCTTGATTACTGGAAACTCACAATTTTTCATTAAAATTTTTTGAGTTTTCACATGTGTTTGATTTAAGTATTTTTACAAATATTTGAAAAAAATTTTCTGTATAGAAAGGTGTTTTGTTTTTTTCATGATTTTTATTATTTTTCAGTTCTTTGTTGATTATTTCATAAATATTGTTGTGCGCTAGTCTTTTGAAGA
Organism: Pterobdella sp. o SKG-2022; assembly: GCA_964035795.1. Taxonomy (NCBI): domain Eukaryota; kingdom Metazoa; phylum Annelida; class Clitellata; order Hirudinida; family Piscicolidae; genus Pterobdella; species Pterobdella occidentalis. The sequence continues at coordinate 4,614,297 of OZ038322.1, forward strand.
TTAAACATGTTTTCATGAAATAACTTAGCCATTTTAGGTACTTATAAATTATAAAATGTCTGACTTGAGTCGTCAAAGTTCACCTAAGTCTAGTCCCAGAGGGGCTCGTTCTCCAGCCCATACACGCCAAGATTCAACTGGTACTCTTAAAACAACAATAACTCTTGGTAAAAAACCTTCAGTGTTCCAAGGAGGAACTTTCTATCTTATGACAGATCCTCCAGGTTATATATTTACTTTCTACATTCAAAAGAAACTTAGTTATAAGACTTTCAATTCTTTTGAAATTGAATTTATTCATTTCTTTAAAAAAATTTCAAATTAATTCGTTTCACAGAGCATGAATCATGCTTTTCTGAAAAATATAGTTTTGTTTTATTGGTAAAATATTTTCAACATTCTGAATTACAAAATTAAATTTATGCCCAAGTCATAGGTTTTCCAATGATAATGTAAGGTTTTTTTTCAATGTAAAGTTTTGATTTTTTTACTATGGCTTTTTGTACTTATAATAATCTCAAATATTTTTCATAGCATATTTAAGTAACTTCAACCCATACTTTCTATTATTTTTCATTAATAAACAATTTATTAGCCATTCAATAAAATACCTTATACCAATCATTCTCAGAACCTAGTGAAATAACTGGTCTGACAAATTTGATGGCATATTATGGACTTGAAAACTCATACAACAAATTCAACAGCAAAAAACCCAAGGAAGAACTAAGTGCCCTTCTACCCAACCTTCCCGGCAATATTGATCTCCCGGGGAATGCAGATAACAGGTTTTAAATTTATTTTGTTAGTGTTGAGAACAAAAAAACACAAAGTACTTATTAACTTAATTAACAATGCTTTTCATAGGACAAATTACATTATAAAATGAAATAAATGAACTTCAAAATATTGGTTTTAAACTTATAAAAATAGTAGTCAGTTGTTTGTTCATCTAAATATAATATACTTTTTAGTATTTTTTAAACAATAAACTAGCTTTCATGAGTAAAAATTACCATGAGATTTTAGTTTTTCATGAAAAATAAAAAAGAAATACTTTAAAAGTATTGTAGATATTATAGCCATACAACACATGATATTGTATAGAGCACAATTTACAAAGGAAATTTGCTCTTAAAACACTTGTTACACAACAATCATATTGTTTTCACAGTTCTCTGCGCTCTCTGATAGAAAGACCCCCCATCACAGGCCAAGAGTTTGTTCCCCTGTCCAATGAAATGCTTTCTGGATTCAGGCTACATCCAGGACCTGTGAGATTTTTTTTAGTTTTAGTTTAATTTAAAATTCCCAATTTCATTTTTTTTTGTTGAAAGAAATTATAAAAACAAAATGTTTATAAAAAGTTTTGAACTTTGAAAGAAATTAGTTAATTAGATTTTATCATTAAAAGTAAATATCTATTCAAGAGAAACTGAAATTTTCGATGATTCATCATGAATCATCAGTTATTATGACATTCCTCTACAGCTTCCCGAGCAATACAGAGTAATGCATCAAACACCACACAAAAAAAAGAATAAGAAAAACAAAAAAGAGACTGAGGGAGACTTTTATGAGAACCAAGGTATCATTAATGAAAAACAAAAATATCTGTTTAAAAATAATAATAACAATATTTAAATTATTGATTTGAAAATAAAATATATAGTATATATAATTTTTCAGAGGCATCGTATATACCTTTTTGTTTAATTACTTTTTTATAATAAATAAAGTGATTAAATGATTAATTAGTATTTTTATTAATTAATTTGATGCAGGTAACATCCTAGAAACTTCAGGAGGGGAGTTTAAAAAAGTTAAAAAATCTAAAAGAACAGATGAAGAAAGGAAGAAGAGAAAAAAAGAGAGAAAGAAAAGAAAAGAGAGGGAGAGAGAGGTACACTCAAACTTGTCTTTGAATCCCGACTCAGTATCCAGCAACCCGTTTAGCACGCTTCCCTAATACAACCAACGTTTTTATTAAAATATTTGTTTGTACAAATTTTTTTATAGATACAATTTCAAAAATAAATGTGTAAAATATCAAATCTTGCTCGGCAAGGTCTCGTTTTTCAATGATGTATGTGTTATAAAACGTAGAATAGCCCAAATGAATTAGAAGAGTAAAGAAAAAAATTATTCATCAATCTAAATAACGAAGCTTTTTTCAAGGCAAACTTATATTATCAAATGATACACAATCATCATTTTGTCTATTTTATCTTGGCGAAAAAATATTTTTATTAATCGTTTAACGTCTTCTTTTCTTTTAAAACCCCGAGCACCCTAGTCTTGTTGGGTGCTCCTCACGTCCCCATCAAGACCGTCCAGTGGTCGAGAAGCTCAGCCGCTCTCGCGGGGTCGGTCCACAGACTCTCGGGGCCCAGTGTGGTACTTATTTTGGGACAGGTGAGAGGTGTCGTGAATGTGTGTTTGGCAGAGTGGGCATAAAGGTGAGGAATGAGATGAAGGTGAGATTTTGTTGAGATATGAAAGGATGAAAGGTGATTTATTTGATCTGAGTTGGGCGAGAGTGTGGTGGTCTAGGGTGGTTTCTGATTCATGAATGGGTGGGGGTTGCTTGCTGAGAATTTTGTTGTGAGTGGATGATATGTAGTCATGAAGTATTTTTGTGTGTATTGTTTTCATGTTGTTTTTTATTTGTGTGAGAGGTGGTCTGGGTGGAGGAGGGTATTTTTAGGGTGTAGTTGATGTTGTTGAATGTGGATTGTTTTTTGTATCTGGGGTAGGCTTCTTGTGTGGTGAGTGGGTGTAGGGGATGAATGGAGTGGGAGACTTGTAGTGTGAGTTGTGATGCGTGGAGTTTGAGATGGTTTTGGAGTGGGAGGATTTTGGTTTCTGAGTGGAGGTGTTGGGTGTTGGTGTCTAGGGTGCGGCCAGTGATTGTTCTCAAGGCTGCGTTTTGGATTTTTTGGAGTTTGTTGAAGGAGGTGGATGAGATGATGGGTGACCAGATGGTGTTGGCGTATTCGATCATGAGAAGGAGTAATGTTTTGTATGTGGTGATGAGGGTTTCTTTGCTTTTTCCCCAACGTGTTGATGTGAGGAGTTTTAGGAGATTGAGTGTTTTTTTTGCTTTAGTGATGGTGTTGTCTGTGTGGGTGGAGTATTTTAGTTTGGGGTCAAAAGTTAAGCCTATGATGGTAGGGTTAGAGGTGGTGGGAATGTTGTTGATGTAGATGTTCAGGGGTTTGTTATATTCTGATGGGTCTGGGGTCATGAGAGTTGATGTGGTTTTGTTGTGGTTGATTTGTAGGTTGTTATTGTGAGCCCATGTGTGTATTTCATTGAGGTATGGGATGAGGTTCTGGGTGGCTGCGTTGATGTTGGGGTGGGATGATGTTATGGTGAAGAGGTTGAGTGAGCTGATTTTGGGGAGTGGTATGTCTGAGAGGTATATGTTGAAGAGCGTGGGTAATAGGACGCCCCCTTGGGGGACACCTGCTTTGATGTTTGTGTGTTTTGATGTGTTATTGTTGTATGAGGTGTGTTGTCGGCGGCCTTTTAGGTATTTGGCCAGAAATTTGATTATTGTTGTAGGAATGTGTGTGTTGTGTATTTTGTGGATGAGTTGGTGGATGTTGACCGTGTCGAATGATTTGGTCGTGTCAAGGGCGGTGAGGATTGTTCTATAGGAGGGTTTTTTTTATTGAAACCAGTGAGTATGGTGTTATTGCTTTGATGTAGGGCTGTGGTGGGGGAGTGTGCGGCTCTGAAGCCGTGTTGGTGTGTTGGGAGGATTATATTAGTGGTGATGTGTGGGAGGATGATATTTTCTAGAGTTTTTGCTATGAAAGAGAGTAGGGCTATTGGTCTGTAAGAGGAGGGGAGAGAAGGGTTTTTGTTGGATTTGGCGATGAGGATGATTTTGGAGGTTTTCCATATTTAGGGTATGGTATTTGTGTTGATTGTGATGTTGTAGAAGTTGGTTAGGTGTTTGATGGCTATTGGTTTATGAAAAAAAAACTAACATTTATCAACTAAAAAAGCTTTTTGTACAATCCGTGAATATTTAAACATTATGATACATGAATATTTTCAAGAAAAAAAAACTAACATTTTTCAAAGCCTATGATTGGTCCAACTTAAAACAGCTTTTTGCAGCTTGGAACTTCTCTACTTTTGTCTTATCTCATGAGGTTTAGCCCACAGACATCTAAACGAAACCATAAATAGTTTGTTGATCAAGAAATCACCACTTCTAACATGGGGATAAGGAAGATAGGTTATGTTACCAACCCACACTTAGAAACATGGCGGTAATAAAATGATTTTAATGACTGCCTTTATAACCAATGCAGTATAGTGCTTTTTATAGCTAATAATCCAAAGCATGAATTATTTTTTTCACATCAGTACAGGCATATTGAAATGAAAGAACTAACAACATTAAATCTTATGGTATGATTAAAAGTATATAAAACCGCAAAATAGTTTGTCAAAGGAGTAAATCTGGCCACCCTCAGAATAATGGAAATAAAACCGGATTAAAATTTTGACACCTATCTATCCATTAGTTAGGTCCATTTTTCAATTAGGATATTTTTTATTGAAAGCTTTTCCATCTGTGAAAATACAATGAACTTAAGTACACAGTAAGGCGGAGAAAAGTTTGTGATCAGTTTATCCTATTTTTAAAGATAAAATATTTAAAACATACAAAGAATTTATATAGGAAGTTTAATCAGTTATATTTGACAGAATTGTTATTCAGCCATAATGATGTTATTTACATGCAAATCCTTGGTTTGGCTTTGATGCAGATGTATCATGAAGTCGACGAATATTTTGATACACGTTTTTAAAAAGATTTCTTGTATTTTTAAAGGATATCTTCAAATTTAAACTACACACAACTTTTGATCAAATTTTTAAAAGTTTCTATCAAAATATAATCCTTGGATCATTTGATAGGACTGAGATGCTTCTGAAATCAGAAATATTGGAAAAATGTTTCAGTCTGTAATGATTATGTAATTCGTTTCAACTCATAATTATGTCGATAAGATTTTTTAATGAGGTGGAATGATGGAATAAGATTTAATAAAACAAGATGATCAACTGTGGAAAGTAGCAACATGGCAAGAAAAAAACAACGAAGAGACCACAAGTTGCATCAACACCCACTAACATGGCTCCATCATGAGGTTGTTAGCAGGCCTCTGTTATATATGTTGTTTTATGACCAAAAAATTTTCGATAACTTCTTCAATGATTTATACAATCTATATTAAAAAAAAATAAACGCATTCAGTTTTTTAAATCATTTATAATCAAATAATCTCTATTACCAAAAAATATCGTGTTGCTCTGTTTTTCACCCGTTTATATTGATATGTTTTTTGGTATTTTCAGAACATTCAAGATGTAATTTTTTCGCTAATGTTTTATGATAAGGCTAAACTTATCGAAAATTATAGCTATTTATTTTGCTCAATAAATTTACTAAAATTCTTCCATAATTCGACGTAAAAAATTGTCAGACATTCAAGATTTTTTATCTAAATTATTTATATTCATATTAGTAATTTTATGCTGTCTCCTAGCTGTTTTAGTGTGTCTATGACAATTAGTCCATGAAAGTTATCATCTTTTACCTTTTCGTAAGTTTCCAAATTTTATATTCAAATGAAAACACTTTTATAAGTTCATTTTATTCCACGAAGCTTTTCGTAAGATGAACTTACATTATCAAGTGGAGGTGCAAATATAAGGACGTTACTGACTTCCATGGAAACATTGTCAACATTTAAACCTCAAACGCTTAACTTATTTAAAAAATTGTTTAAAAAAATAATTAAAAATAAAATAAATAAATAATCATAATAATTCTAAAAAAAAAATGATAATACTCTTAATGATAAGATAAAAAATGATGGTGAAATAAAATAAACTCCTAAAAGTGTTTTCATTTGAATATTAACGTTTGGCTCAAAGAATTTTCAAATTTTATCATTCAATATGTTAGTCTTTTAAAAACGATGTTAATATTTCATTTAATTCAGCGCCTTACAACATTACGCAGATCACAACGTCATTATCTTTATAGGAAAAAACAAATAGAGACTTTCAACGAAAAGCACAAAGCTTTTTGTAAGATGATCTGGCATAATCAAATGCTAAAAATCTTTGTTTTTTAAATAATTTTCTTTCCGGTTGATAGCCCTGTGTAATCGACTCATTTGGGCCTGCTGTTCAGACTCGTTTCTGCTGTTTTAACTTTTTTTTCATAAATTTTTCTAGCTCTGTCATTTTTCGTCAAAATCTTACAAATAGCTCGCTTGATAGCAATTTTTGCGAAGTCAGTTCCTGCGTTTGCCATTTCATCTGCCTGTTCAACTAAACCCCAGTGGTTTGAACACCACGTGAAGGCACCTGACATTCTTTTACGGCTATATATGCAACTAGGCCAACAACATGCTTTTTATCACTATTGATGGTCACAACCGGGAGAAGGAATGAACGGATGCGCTGCAAAACCGAAAGACCGACTACTGTGGCTTTCAAGATAGCACTCTCCGCAAGGCTTTTTTAATCCTTCATCTGAGTTTTGAATGCCTGTTGGAACAGCGCATGAACGTTGAAGCTCCATCTGTGTAGAAGACCAGGTCAAAGGTGTTCCATCTTCTTTCCAACCCCTGAAGGACCTTCATTTTTCTGTTTCTACATTTCAGAATTTGCTTTCACCTATTTCATAAACGTGGATTCTATCATCAGCCACGTAGAAAGAGATTCTGGTTTGAAGACCGACAGTAGTTGTTGAAAACAGAAAGCCAAATAGCCCAAGCTCTGTTTGGCCTCTTAGGTTCTCGCAGGTACTTCTTTCACTGTTATTTCATATCACATATCAGCATGCTACTGTCGAAGTGACTTCCATCGCGATTACACTAAGTTGTATCGTCTTAGGTTAGCTTTTGCATGGATGGTGTCGTCTTGACTTTTTTCGCGATTACTCGTCTGTGTAATATTAGAACGTTTGCATTGTAAACTGCAAAACCCATATAAGCCAAGCTAGTGCTGCGTGTTTCACCAAAGCTCGCTCAGTAACTATTCGAATAGAACGCAGTTTTCTTATCATACCCTTAATCTGTTGGGGCTAGACAGTGGAGGGCTTCTGTTTGTCGTCTAAAACTTTTTCCAACATTTGCCGCATATTTCAGAACGATGAGTTGGCGGCCATACGTTATTTAAGAATTTTCCTCTTATGGAACAGCCCTTTGACTTCTGCGTCTTTGGGTTTTTATTTATTCGAGTGAATACCAAGGTTTTCTTTAAACCCGTCATATTTTTTCTGCTTCTCTTATTTCGTCATCCAACTTTCTCCAAACACACCTTTTCTTCTGAAATTCAGTTTCGCAGCTTTAAGAATGGTCAGGCAAAGTTATTTATGAACTTCCGTGGCAAAAGCGATAGAAGCCAACTCGGTTTTTGCGACGTTATTATTCATACTTATACTGAATGACTGGGTACCTTTTTCTTTTCAGTTCCAATCTAGCCATTTGAAGCTTTTAAGTTCCCCCGTTTGAAAGAAAGCCAACAAGTATGCGAAAGACTTACGTTAGCATTTGTCTTATTCTGTGGTGAGACTCTTGAAGTTAAGTTTTGCCTGGTTCGGCTGTGCTAGTTCATTGAGAAACGTTCCATCAGCGTCCACAACATCAGTTCGTCTTCTTTTGTATACGGTCAGGCATTCAGTCTGTGTGCGTTCATAATGATACATATAATTTTATACTTCTGCAGCTTTTTTTCAGTCTGCTATCGTAAAACCTATTTTTTGCAAATAAAGTGTCGATTCTGTGAAAAGTTAGAAATGGTCACGAACTGTTTATTAAATAGAGGAATCTCAGTAGACAGTGATTCTAAATAACTTTTAGCTTCTGATAGACTTTGTAAGATAACGCCTTTCTTACAAAGCTCACTGTCTTCCTACTATTGCTTCCACTTGAGCTAGTTGTTCACGCTAAAATGTGTTGGAATTTCGAAAAGTATGTTATGTCTTTTGGAAGTAAACACCTTTCTTTTATCGTTATCATCTTTGATTAACCACGGTAAATAAAGATTTAGGAGCACTAAATAGTTTTTGATTAAAATACGAAGCTTTTGGTTGTTAGAGTATGATATCTAAAAATTTACATATATAATGTGATAACGAAAAGCTTCTAGTTTTAATAAAAAATAGTGCTCGTAAATCTTTTTATCCTGCTTCTCTTGTTTTTACCCAATTTCTTTTGCGTAATGTAGTTCATTAAAATGTCATTTGCATTCCACTGCGTGAGGCTGAGCTGTGGTTATCTAACTCCATCGCATTTCATGTTGAGTCTGGGCAATTTTATATCGAATCCAACTTTCGTCTTTTTTTCTGAAGCAAACAAAACCATTTCTGCGTTTGGAAAAAAACACCAGTCTTACTGATTAGTCGTCATACATTAGCTATAAAAAAAGCTTTCTATTTCTAAAACACATTAGTTGTCTGGCTCCTTTTTGAACTCAATTTTTGCAGTCGTTTTACCAGGTTTCTTTTAGTTTCACTGCTTATGGGTTTTTTTTGCGCCATGTTAGATATAAGAGATGCAGAATTGAGATTTGCATTTAACAGCATTTGTATTCTTGGATTCCATCTTGTACAGCTTATGCGCTTTTTTGAGGTGTGTGCACGATAGGTGGCAGGTTCTGCCACATGTATTATATAATGCTCTAGGAGCTTAGTGCCTTATATCTCTGGTATTTAGAACATACCGACGAGCTATATATAAAATTAATTTTTCCCAATTCGGGTTCATGTCTTCATCCTGCCCGGACTTCATTCAGCACGACTATGTTAATGTGCCTCTTTTGACCCATGCTGTGTAGTTTTTGTTAAACCACTACATCCCAATAGGAAGATTCGTTGCATACATAGCAATTCAGTCTGATTTGTCGGAGTTGTAACGCCATCCCACATTGGTCACTTTTTTTTTCTGTGTAACTGTCTTTGTCACATTTCTGGTACCGATAGCTGTTTGGAGAGAGTTTCCATTCCAATATCGCCCTCAACAAGCCACTGCATTTTTGGTGCACAAAAATTCTACATGTGGTTTAATGCACGAAGCTGGCGTGACACCTCTTTGGCACGCTATGCATGACTGATTGAAACCTGATCTTTTTACATCAGCCTCACAGTAAAGAAGATAACTAACTTATTTAAGACTTCTTGATTTGATCATAAAGAAATTGCGTTCTTTATATAACTCTCAAAGTATTAATGAGAGGCGGTCGAGTATTTTTTTTGAGTTTAGGTCAGTTATATGTATCCTATAACTACGTTGTTATCAAATGTAGTTTGTTTTTATATCTAGGGTTTTGAAGTTGTTTTTTTATATAGTGAAGAAGATGAGAGAGAAGAGGAGCATCTTGGTTAATTAGCGAAGCATGAAGAGCGAGGTGATATTGCAATTGTAGTCATTAGTAAAATCGTGTAGATATTGTGTTTTTGGTGCACCCAGTTTGAAGTGTTGTGTTTTGTATGGTTTTAAATGTTTTTTAAGTATAAAAGGGGACCAGATAGTTGAAGAATATTCTAATATGTGGCTTCTTAGTTTTTTATAAGTTATACTTGAGGTTTTACCTTTCCCCCATTTTTTCATGAGATTTTTAAATGAGTTGAAAGTTTTATAGACTTTAAGAGTAGTATTATGGATGAAGGTGAAATAGTTAAACTTATGGTCAAAAGTTATTCCATTATTTTTGGCTTTTTGGTATTAGGGATTCACGTGTTAGTAATAGTTGCATATATACTTTGGTTGTTCTTTGCTGGTTCAAAAGTGAGTAAGGAAAATATTTTTTCGTTTGAAGTTTTTTATAAATGTTTATGCTAGTCGCTAGCAATAGTAAAAATCCAAAGCAAAGTTTTAGTTTTGAAAATGAATTTTTTACCAGTTGAATTTTATATAAATTTAAATAATATAATAAATTGAAAAAACGCGTTTATTCAGAATTTAGCCTAAATTTTTAATTAATAAAAACTTTATTTCCGATGCCTTCAATAAAAATCATGCTTTTGAAAAACTAAACTTAAGAAAATTCATTTTTATGCGACAAATTGCACTGTTATGTCAAACTCAGTTAGAAAAAAGGATTTTTTAAAATTAATTAATTCATAAAGACTATGTAAACATTGTCATGTCTGACCAATGTGTGCGTGTGCTCCTAACATATGTGTACGTTCAGATGAACGTTCATTTTACGCACTTTAAAATATTCCAACAACCTCAGGCTGATTTGTACAGCAGCAAGATATAGCTAATTAGATAATTGCTCTAATTTTAAAAACGGTTTTATCACCACTAAGTGGCCAGATTTACGCCATTTATCAAACACCTTTTGTAGCTTCCTATACTCTTAATCTTCATTTTTTCATCTGAAGAATAAGTTGATAATTGCTAAAACCATTTTCTCTTCCTTTTAAACTTCGGCATACCAATTTTTAAACAATAAGTTTTAAAATAACCTTATTTTAACACATTTTTTTCCTTACAGGATGAAATTATTTTACACTACATTAGTCAACGCCCTTAATATTTCCTTCACCACTGCTATAGAACGTGGCTTATATTGATTCAATTCTTACTTATTTTAATTTACCTTAATGGAAATGTTTGAAAAATACTTTAATGAAAATTGGAAGAAACCACAATTTTACTATTTCATTTTGAAAACAGCAATATTTTTGCAAAAACCTCTTCTTAACAGATGATTAAGACATTGGCAGCGCAACTTTTTTTGGAATACTAAAATCCAAAAGTTAAACTGTAGTCTAAAACCTATTTAGTTATTTAAATGGCACTTTGTTAAGCCTTAGATCAGTTTCACTTCTGAAAATGGCACAGTTGCTAACTGAAAGGGTTGAATGTAAAACATAATATAATTGCATTTAAATAGTGAAAATTCATGATAAATAAAGAATTTTAACAAAATGAAGTTTTCATTTTTAAAATTCTAACAAAAATTCAAGAAAAAACATTTTAAGAAATAAGTTAAAATGTTAAGACGCTTATAAATAAACGAAGAACGTCTTCAATGGCATCATTTTGTGCTAAATTTGATATTTACTTTATTATTCAATTCTTCATTATTTCATCTAAAATTATTTAAAGTTCATTTTTCTTTTGTTTTGCTTTTTGTTCATTGTCGTTTGCGATATGGTTTTTTTTGTTAGAGTCTCCCGAGTTTTATAATAAAGTTTTTACTCAAACACAATATTTTATCACATAAATGAGTTCCGAATCTACGGACCAGTTGAGGAATCTTGGAGAAGAGGAAGAAGACTTTGATCAATTGAATAATGAGACTTTCGGAGAATTATCAAATAGTAATGCTTTCATACACTTATATGTATATATTTTTTTCTATTATGTAATATAAGCATGAAACAACAAAATGAAATTGAAACGCCAAATTATTAAGTAAAACTGCCTACAAAACTTATTAAGTACGGTGTATTGTAAAATGTACATAAGCAGTTTTTTTCAGCCTATAAGTTAACTCAATATTTTTTTTATTTTTCACATTTATTTCGAATGAATTATTGCTGAAATTTATTTTCATGAAAAACGAATTCTGAATTCTAAAAATTAATGTATATATATTTTATTTTAATTCATTTTGTCTGAATTTTTTTCCACGTCGGTAAAAAACCCTATATACACCAATGAGTTTTTAAGCTTTGGTCTTAGAATGCTTTCATTGATTTATAGGTACTCACTATCAAAACTTAACCTTCATGAGGGCAGACTGATGAAACAGTCTGTGCAGGCATTCAAGAGATAATCTTAACTAAAATAATATATTCTTTTCAACAATTTGATAATATGCTTAATAAAACCACAATTCATTTTTCTGTTTTAAAATTTTTTAGATATTTTATCATACTTATCTTCAACCTCCGATAGTCAAGAAATGATGCTTTGATTCTTTTCTTTAAATTTTAATATTCCAATGCTATTTTTCACCACAATATTATAGCTTTTATAATAATCATCATCATTTTATTAAAATCAGCATCTTTCCCTTTTTCAAAAGCTCACTAACTTCTTTCTATGACCTAACTTTCTACATTAAAATCTCTTAAAGAAATCTTCAAATACTAACAAGTTCTCAACAAAGCTTATCCACCATATCTTTCTAAGCTAAGCTTCACCTTTTTTTTATTCTATTATCATAAATTTCAAAAGTGTGTGCCTTTCTCATACAAGCATCATCTCCCATTCTTGCATTGTGACACAAGCATCTCAAAATTCTTTGAATTGCATTTTCAACAGTTAGGTCTTTGTGAATGTAGTTCTTTTCAAGTTTTTAGTTAAATGTTTTCTGGTAACACTAATTTCTAAAACTATATTCTTAAAATAAATTATTGTTTATTTATGAAAATTATATTTCTTATCATCTCAGATCATGATGATTGGGAGTATGAGCACGAAAGACTAGCTGAATCAGAAATCATCAATGTGGATAACTTACCTTACATCAAAGATGCCATAGATACTGACGATGAATTTCAACCTTTTAATTTTTTCAAATACCCACCACCACCCATCCTTACACCTTTCTCACCATTTCCACCACCTCCTGACCTCTCAAAGTTCACAAGCAGCCACAACCTGGAGGATGAGGTGGAGCTTGCCATGCACCAGGTTGGCTTCTTTAGGTGTTGTGAATCATTTGAAGTTTATTCAAATGTAGTTTTTAACCTCAAATAGTGAGAAAATATAGACATTAAACGTTCATGATGATAATAGTTTTTTATTTTATTTTCGAAATTTTTGTTCATTTCATCATCTTGTCATCTTCGTAGTCCTATTTTCACAGAGTTTTATAAGCTTCGAATTATAAGTCTTATTTAATAATCAGTTGTTTCTAATTTTTGGAACTTATTACAAAACAAAGTAACCCATGTGTAGATTGTAAAGCAAAAGAGCTTAAAGATATGTGAAATTCAACTATTTATTACAATTGATTGCAAACTGTTTGATGAGTATGTTATGAAACTAATTGGTATGGCTGCAAAAAGAGACATAAGCTCTGTGAAGTTGTTAAACAAAAGAACTCAAACTATGTTATAAATATTTTAAGATTTTTCCAAGATGTAATAAATGTTGAGATTATCTATCTAATACCAATTCTGAGCAATATCATGAATTTACTAGAAAATGAAGTTATAATTTTCGGTAAGTATGGTCTTACCATAAAACATTAGCATCAAATTTTGAGATGAAAATGTTAAATGGGTAATGTTTTAGTATAGTGAATTAATCACAAAAAAATTTTTAATTATTTTGAGTATTTGAGGAAAACACATTCATCAATATTTTTCTGCAGAATGATCTGGCTCTGCAGTTGGATAGGTTAGTGATGGAAAATGAGGAGGAAGAAGAAAAATTCAACAAAGCTAGCAAGCACAATAACATTGTGAGTTTTTGTAGTAGTCATATAGAATACTATTACATTTTTTTATGTTAAATATTTTAAAAAATTATTTATAAAACTCAAAATTCAGACATCCGAGTCTTCATGGTTTTGCAAAAATGTACTCGAAACATCTGATTCTTTCTCATTCTTCTCTGACTCCTTCAATAAAAAACCCCAACAATCATCCCTTGGTGAACTGGTTTCCAACACAACACCTCTTCCTCCATCAGGCATCAAACCCAAAATGACTCTTGAGGAGCTTGAAGCCTTCCTCATGAGTAATGATGAAGTGCGTGTGTTTGACTATAAAATAAGCTATTACAATGGAAATATATCATCATGATTAGAAATAAAGTTTTATTAATCTAATTTGTGAAATATTTTTTATCCATTTAACATATTAAACATGAAAATATTTTTAAATGTAGAAAAAAATTGAAAGAAAAGATAAAGAAAGCACACAATCCAGCTGGCCACCACAACAACCACCCATCACATCCAACCCCCAAAAACCACCACAAATGAATGTAACAAAAGACCCTCTCCAACATATCCATGAACAATTCAGAGCTCAACGCAACTTCATCCAACAACAACAACAGCAAATGCTGATACAGTTCCATCAGATACAGCAGCAAGCAGTCCAGGTGCAGCAGAGGTTGATCACTAACAGCAGACATCATTTAAATAGCACACAGCTTCAGCAGCAGATCATACTGAGACAACAACAGCAGCAGCTCATAAAATATCAACGTTATTTGCAACAATGCATGCAACAACTACAACATGACCATTTAGTTCTGCAACATCAGTACCGCAATGTTGTTCAACAAAAACAAGTGGGTGTCAAGCAAGAAGACATTACAAAAACTCAACAAGCCACCATGTCATTTCCCCAATACCAACAACAGAACTTCCAACAGCAACAGATGATAATGATGAGACAACAAAACCCTTCGTTGATGCCCTTACCTCCACATTTACAACAAACAGTACTAGTCTTGCCACATGTTCAAAGACCCACACAACCATACCCACAACGATCTCCCGATGACCCCTTTTATAATGGTTTGATGGAACAGAGAGAAAAAGACTGGCTGGTGAAGATACAACTACAAATCCATACTGACAACCCATTGATTGATGACTATTACTACACTGTAATCCCTTTTGTTATGTTTGAGCAGTTGATATTTAAAATTTTGAGTTTTCATTTCTGTTGCTTTCTTCATTCAAGTATTTGATATTCAAAGAATCTTAATTTTTATTATTGAAATCTTTGATTTAGTTATTGGATAACAAATTTTTAAAAAATGAAACCTTTAATTTTCACCAGTGCTGGTCAGTAAAAAAGTTAATGAAAGAAAACAAGAAGCTGAAAAAAAGTGCAGAAAAAGACAGGAAAGAAAGAGAGAAAAGTGATAAAAGCTTAGACAACATCGAGAACGGGAGAACAACTGACAGTGATGAAAGTGAGAATGAGGACGACGACGAAGATGCGGGAAAAGTTGCCCAGTTGTTGATATCGACAGACAATGATGTGGAGTCTAGGAATTATACTCCAGGTAAATGTTGCTTAATATCCTTTATATCGTATGAGTTGTATTAGTTGTCTAGGCTTACGGCTGTCAACTTCAGTTACTGGGACATCTAGAGCAATATAATCTAGCCTGTATTTTATTTAAACTTCAAAATAAAGAGATTTTAGATTCATTTATTTAAAAATAAACTATGTTTTTGATAATTTAGATCTCGTCATAAACCTCTATTCAAATTCATCTTCAACAAACCTCAAGTCATATGAATTGATTCAAAAGAATAATACATCTCTCCCATTCATTCCTTTAAATCAAATCAACGTAATGAAAGCCAACCTAAATCACAGTGCAGTTTGAAGGCTCTTTGGGAAAGTTGAGGGCTCATAGCATACACAACCCTCGTAAGGCTCTTGATGTGCACGTATCCCTCAATGTTGATGAAGCTAAGAAGCAGGATGATAAAAAGCTTAAAGAGGTGCTCCACAAGATTGAAAAGGTCGTTGTTCCATCAATTGTATGTTTCCTATTCGAGAAAAACATCTTTTGTATCAGTAGATTAAAATTTTTTATAAATTTACTAAACTTTACCTATAATTTGAAATAAGTTAACATCGCAAAGTAGATTAGCCACTCCCTGTGCAGAGGGGTTATAAGCGCATTTGATATCTTGTCATCTTTCTTTCAAAACCCCTAAAATAACACGAATAACATAATTGCTCTAAATCGAAAACTATATTTCAAATTAACGAACTTGTGAGCCTTCATGTTCAACTTCATCATCTCGCTTATAGGTTGATATTTCAACCAATCATATAATCCATCACTCAATCATCATCATTGTTTTACGTCCTTTCCTTTGTTAGCATGGGTTGGACAATATCAATAATAATAATAACAATATCAATCTTTGTTTTCATCACATCGTTAACAGGCTTAATACTTTAGTAAGTAAGTCGACCATTTGATCGCCCCTATCTGAGGTTTAGATAGCGTAATTGATTGGTTCCACAATGTGCTACTCTATAATACTTTAATCAATTAAAACTCCGTGAATCACCGTCAATATCAGCAATATGATGCTAGCGTGGCTTAGAAAAATACCAATAATAATAATAATAATAATAATATCAATACAAATCCTCATAGGGTTTTGACGCACTGTTGCAAGCCGATGAACTTCACAACAAACTGTCCAAGGTCGATCTTGATATGAGGTGGCTACTTTTCGATCAGTTTAACCACACACACTATTCTCCATATCATGGCTTTCACACCTTAATGCATTCAATGACTTCAATTGATAATCGTAATCAATATTTTTAAAAATAACTTCAAAAGAAGAGGCACCATTTTGATGTTTTTTATTCAACTAAAATTTTCGACAAATTCAACTTTTTCAAAATTCATTACTAAATTTTAGAAAAATATACTAATGAATTTTGAAAAAGTTGAATTGAATAAAAATAATATCAAATTATTGCATCTTTTTGTGCAGTTTTTTTCTCAATTAACAAAACATTGACACAATGAAGTCTGAAGAGTTATACTCAATACTGATTCTCAATTACTTTAATAATACATTACTATTCATATGATAACGTTAACAATTTCTTACATTAATGCATAAAAGCTTTTGATTTTCAATCAAATCATCTTCATTAAGCGATAATAAACTCGTGAATCTGTGTTTAACTGCACCAGAAAGTGGCTAACTTTTTAAACATTAAACAAACGTTGAGCATTATTACATTTTAAAGATTTATTCCAGGGCTAACTTATAAAACTTTTAACATAAATAATATTTGCAGGGATAACTTGGAGATCAAACGTTTTGAGTTGATAGAGAAGTTGACGACAGACCTATTGGACAACAACTGCCACAGTTTGTTGCAAGCGTTAAACATTCGTAAGGGAGTTGTGATGCTAACCAGGTGGATGGCGTTGCTCACCAAGGTTTTTTGTTGTTTTGAGTTATATTATAGAGATTTTTCACCCTAGATAGGGGCGATCAAATGAAGCTTATAGAGATTTTGTGTCTTGTTTTCTATAGTTTTTTGTTTTATTCGTCGAGAATGAAAATTTTTAAAGATGAAGTTTACTTTTAAAAAAATTATAAATTTTGATAAGTAGAACCTCATGATAGAACTTTGCTTCTGTTATCGCTTTGAATATTTTCATTAGTTTATATGATTGAGGTGTGTTAGAATGTTGGCATTCCTTTTTGGAGGGGAGTTGGAAATGAGACTGGCTAAAAGTGTATAAGGAGTATAGTTCAATTGAAAAATAGAGAATTCAATGCCTCACTTTTGTGACATAAAAACAAACAAAATGGTGAGGCTAATAATGTGCAAAAATAACTTTTAAAATTTACTTTTTCTGCTGTTAAACCCAGCTACTGGGTAATAAAAATAATTTACTAAGTTTACTATAGTGATGTTTAACCCAGGGAGTTTCAAGATCACGAGTAATGTACAGTAATATAACCTCATATGATTATTTTAATTAATAATCAAGCTAACTTATACAGGAAGAAGAGCAGCATTTAGTGGTAAAGAACCTGATGTTTAAGCTGCATGCCCTGATCAAGAAGGAGTGGTGTTATGAGGTGGGTTTGTGTGGAGGTTGGAGCATTAGTCATATGTTACTTGGGTGTTTTTTGGAAGGCTATTCACTAATCGCATTTTACCTTATGTTTCTGTTTGAGAAAGTGTACAACGACAACAAAAATTGTTGTATATTAGTACAAAAGCCACTACTCTAGCACCATTAACTAAGTGGTGAATACAACACAGAGGTGCCTTAATAATTATCTTTTGAGCACCTTTCTGTTGTAGAAAACAGTAATAACTAATTCAATATCAAAATGGCGATTGGCAGGTATCAAAGAAGTTGTACAAATCGACGGCAGTCTTCTTAATCAAAATGAACAACATGGATAATTTAATCACTTATTGTATAAATATCACCAAGCCATGCAAAACTAGGGATCTGGATAAGTTTGTGACAGCTCTCCTGAACAACAAAGTTAGTTATTCAATGTAGGATTCGTGGAAAATAGATAATTTAGGTACTATGTTTGAATAGTTTGTTATGGAAAGAACATATTTATGCAAAGAACTTAGTTTTGGTTAATTTTTTTAATAGTAGTTTTAATATCAAATATTTAATTCATTTATTTAATATTGATAATTTAAATTTAATGTTAAATCTGTTTTCACTTTCATAAATAGTTTTCATTTCATAATTTCTTTCACAGTTATCACTATCATGTATTTTTCTGCTGATTGTTTGCATGGAGAATTTGTTAGAAAAACACCCGAAAAGCCCACTGGAAAAGCTTGTTGACTATAACAAATGGTATACATTGCATTTACAACATTCTTTATTGAAATAACCACCTAATAGGGTATTTTTATCATAATTTTTCATTTTAATCAAATATTAAACTAAGTATTAAAATATTGCCTCATTTTGTGAAGTTTTTTTTAAAATCAATTAAGAAGAAATTGATGCATGATTTCTCTGGCAAAAAAACAAAATTTTTTTGGTAAGAGTTGCTTTTTACTGTTTTAATGCTCACAGGAAAGATTTCATCGAATTGGTGGGAAGGTGTTTGTCCAAGTTAGAATCTCCAGTCACCCCCTTCAACAGCACGTCATCTGAGAGTTTCAAGTGTCACTTGGGCAAGTTTCTCAAAGCTCCTGTGCTTTCTAACGTTTGTGACATGCTCCAATTGACTCAAAAATGCAGCTGATCATAACTTGATTTAATTTGGAACGTGTAATTAATGAGGTTGCTAATATATATAGATTTTCTACTCAAATTCTTCGAAAATTTTGTCCTTTTGATTTTAATTTAGGGGCTTCACGTTTTAAATTAGCCCACATTAGAAAGTTGTCAATGTACATGATTTTTAAGTTTTAACTTTAACAATCCCTTTTGAGTGTCTATTCTGATAATCTTTTATTTAACGAAAATAAATCAGAGATTTTCTCTATTTTTAATATTTTTTGAAAATTTAGTCTAGCGCTATGAAGTAATTTAGTTTCAAACGGACGCCTGTTTAGTGTTTTTGCAGATAAAAATAAATCATGAAAATTAACTATTCATTCGAAACTTTATGACGTTCTCACCCTGTTATATAATCGTCTAAACTAGGTTATATTAGTTATTTCTCGCTTAAGACAAGTTCTTTCTGTACAAAATAATAACGGGTTTTTAGTTGGAACTTAGATTAAAATCTCAATAGAAAGTATAGTGAACTATTGATAATGTGTTCCATTCCATCTAAAAAGGTGCGAATAAGCTCTGTCACTCGTTAATTTTTTTGGAGTTTTTGCAAGCAGTAAAACTTACCCATGAGCCAGTAAAAGTACTGTTGCACGAAGTCAGACATCACATCCGAAGACAACATGTCCAAGTCGGGGTCAAAGTATTTAATATGAGAATTAATCTTACGTGAAAGCTGCGTCAATGCACAAAAAAGGTCATAAAAAAGCCACCCTCTTCAACGGTGCAAGTACCTCTCATATCCAAGTGGGCCCATTTGAATTACTTCAAAAGGCTATAAATAACATGATAATAATTGTATGAACTACTTATATAGCAACTCTTACGCATCGTTCAAAGGCGCTCTGCTATGAATTGCTTGAAAAAAAAGGTTTTTAAGTTTCTAAGAAATAGAGTAAGGGAAAGACTTAAGATTAGGAGTAAGAAAGTTCCATAGAAGCGGACTAGAAAAAAAAAGCAGATTTAGCATAGGAGTGAGAGAGAGAGAAATAATGAAGAGTTGAGAGCGAGTATAAGACCGTAAACCAGCACGTTTAGGAGGTAGTAAGAGGTCAGAAAGGTAGAAAGGAGAAGTAGAAGGAAAAATTTTATACATGAAAAAACAGATTTTGAAGGAAGAGCGAAAGTGAGGAGGTAGCCAGTGAAGATCAACAAGAGATGGAGAGATATGAGAGAATTTAGGACTATGAGAGACCAGGCGTGCAGCAGAATTGAAAGCTTTAGTTAGAGGGTAGAGAGTAGATTTAGGAAGATTAAAGTACAAATAGTTACAGTAATCAAGTCGAAAGAAAACTAGAGAGCAGACAAGAATCTTAAGAGAGGCGTCATCGAGATAAGAGATATGTCTGATACGACGTAGGTGAAAATAACAAGAAGAAGCAACAAAGAGAATTTGAGGCTTAAAAAAAGGAAAGAATCAAGAAGAAAGCCAAAACAGCGAATAGTGAAAGAAGGATAAATATTAAGGTCAGAGATCATAATGGGAGGGAGTATTTAATGTTTAAAAAATTATGAATGATACAATTGAAATTAGCTGAATAATAATAGGAAGCTTTTCGTAAGTTGAACTCACATTATCATGTATACGAACTTAAAGACATTTATAGCTGCCATGGTAACATCATCAAATATTAATTCTCTAACGCTCAAATGAATAATGAAAATGCAAATCTAAATTATTGAAATGGAAAATAAAATTATTGTTAATAACAAGATGAAATAACGACATGAAAGGATAAAAAAACAAGTTCAAGTTAGAATACTTGATAATGTGAGTTCAACTTACGAAAAGCTTCGCATTAATATTCAGTTAATAAAAGTGTTTGATAAAATCGTTTTTTGTTAATAGGCTAGTTTAGTTGAACAGTTGAAATTATTTCATCTTTGTTAAAAAACAGTGAAACAACGAAACCTAGTTAAATGGATTGATGCTAAACAAGCTTCTAAGGCCTTATGCACATGTGTTTGGAGGCCTTAATACAATATAATACAATTTTATTGTAATTGTTTATATATCTTCGAAGGCCTTTTGATCGACTCCTAAATAACCTTCTAAGGCCTTTTGACCGACTCCTAAATAACCTTCTAAGGCCTTATGCACATAGAAGGTTATTTAGGAGTCGATCAAAAGGCCTTCAAACATATTTTCAGTTATCACACTATATTCCATGTTATAATTGATCCAAAAGCATCAGTTTATGTTGGAGTTGTATGCATCTGTAAACTTCAGCCGGGAAAAACTCTTTTCGTCAACTCAGCTGTTGGGACTGTAGTCTCTATAGCAGGAATGATGGGGGAACAAAGTTTCACCAGAGGTTTTCTTCATTATAATATTTTATTATCAATTTATACATTTGGATAAATAGTTTTTCTTTTTATAAATTTAGTTTTTGAATATGAATAAATAATTTTAATTCTAAAACTAAGCTGAACAAATATTCTTAGCGGCCATCACATATGCAGAGGTGCAGAGTGGGTATGAACAGACGAAAAAGTGAAGTATGTGAAGGAGGAATGCAATTTTGATGAAGTTTTCAACTAGTGAGGGTGTAGAGTCGATGAATTTATTGGGAATGGTTAAAGAGGTTTAATCATGGCAATTTATACTTTCAAGGACATTCTCAGTAGGCGATATAAATCATTTTTTCTATGGAGTAAATTTACGCTTAACTTTATCTACTGTTTGCTTAACCTGAAAGAGACAATTCTTTAAAGTTAAATAACGGCTGTTGCATAGTCAATTCAGCTTGGTCTGATCTTTTTATTAGAAAATGTTTTGTTTGTATCGAAATTTATTTTTTTCCGCTTTCATTTTCCTACAAGGGAACGGTTCATTTCGTATGGCTTTTGTAAGTATTGTCTTAACAGGCTCATAAGACCTGTTTAGTGTCCTAATGGCTCTTTTCAATTATTATTTTGTACGCTACCTGTTTTGATGCTAATTCAAATACGGCTTTCCCTTTAAAAAATAAAGAGTATTGACCTGCTGAGACTGTCTGTCTAACTCAAAAGCTATCAAAAGATCCAACAGTGACAACTGCTTAACCAAGAGAAGTGCCCATGTTGCTTTAAAAACATATTCATATGAATCCTCAATTGATGTTTTTAAAGTTCAATTGCTATACGAGACATACATAAGATGTCTCTAAAAAGTTACATAGTAGGAATTGAAACATCAAAAAGCTTTCACGTGTGCTTATCACGTTTCTGTGTTTTTTACTATCAAATTCTTCTATTTCTGTTTTATATTTTTGGGATGTCATATAAAAGTGTTCAGTTTTTACTTAAAGAAGTGAAGCTGTGGCATGAGTTCTGCTTTCAAAGACTTTTTCTCTTAATATTTCGGTTAGTTCAAGCTATTTCTGTTTTTGATTTTTTTTGTTTCTCATTTTTAATATTTAATAAATATATAGATGATGTTGGTGACATCAACCAGGTCAATAATGTTTAAAGAAATCGATTGAGAACAAAATAAAGTTTCATGACATCAACAAAAGATGGTTCGAACTGACTAATGATTATGAAGTCCAAACTTGAAGGTTGAGAGCTGAACCATTGTGACAGAAAACTCAATTTAATTTTATATCATTTCTATAAGACTTGAATGTGGAGACTTTGATATTTATGTACAACTGTTAAACTTTTCAAGAGATTGTAGTAGTTATAGTTTATCGTCCATAACTTCTTCTGGTTATCTCTTACTAATTGCTCTTTTTAATACAATTTTTTATTGTATTAATAAAAAGTGAATTTTGCTTGTGAATCCCAAAAAAATTTTTTTAAAGTATGGAATCTGAACAAACCTTCCTGACTCTACAATAATATGGAGCAAATTAATAAATTTTATTTTTTAATAGTTGAGTGGTTTTGAGAATCAATTGTTTAAAAATATATATAGAAATTGAGATTAAGTCCAATTTCAGCAGTAGCAATACGATGGTCAGACCCAATAGTTGAGAAACTGTTATACGGTTCAACATTTTTTACACTATTTCTCCATTTCTTGCTAACAAGAATGATGTCAATCTGGCTTTTTGCGCCTCTCGGTCCTAGAAAAGTCCATTGTTTCCCGCTTCTTTTGTGAAACCTTGTGTTAGTTATCTCTAAATGCTTTTCCATGGCCAGATCTAAAAGCATTTTACCATTTCTATTGGTTTTCTTCTGATAACTATACTGAACATCTTCTCTTCCTACCTGCGCATTAAAATCTCCTGTGATGATTAACACATTATGCACCGGGACGGACTCAACAGCCCTTTTCAAATTGTCAGTGTCCTTCAGAAACTTCCTCGACTGACATGTTTGTTGGACAATACGTTACTATAATTGTCGTAGCGGGATTTCCAAGTAAGTTTATTATGATTAAAGCTCATTGTACTTGATTACACTAGATAGTGCTTTTTTCGATTTTGAGTTTAAGAGAATCCCCTTTCCTTCAGTAGCAGCTCCACTGTCGTTTTGCCACGCTGACGATGTAATCAGTGTTCTTCTGTTCACTGTTTCATACTTCATATCTTCTGTATGCAACATTCTGTGTTCCTTTATACCCAACACATCTACTTTTTCTGTAATTGTGTTGCAAACTAATTCTTCACATAGTCTGAGTTCTTATTGTTCTTACATTCATCGTTGATATTTTTAAACATTTGTTACAGTTTAAAAAGTAATATTTTCTTCTAGCCTCACCAATCTCAGTTTTACACCTCCGAATCCGGTTTAAGCGTGAATCATCATCGTATATGTCAGAAAAATTAGAGGTTTGACCAGAAGCAAAAGTTTCAGAGACTCTAACCCTGGTATCGTGTTGTTCTACCATTTCTTTTTTGTTGTTAACAATAACTGCGTTCGCAACTCCTGCAGCCATGGTTTTGAATTCAGAGTAACCATCTCCTATATCGTTTGTCTTCATCGCGACTAATGAGTACGATATGCCCATGAGGTAGACTATTCCCCGCTGGTCGCCAATCCAGTATTTCAGGTCTCGAAGTCTCGGGAAACCTAGAAAAGCTGAAGACCAAGCAGTACGATTGGGAAATGTTCAAAAATAATCCTACATTGCAGCAAGCCTATTCAGTAGAAGTTAGAAATAAGTTTGATCTTCTACAAGAGTTAGACGGATTCAATACCGAGAAGTATCAAAAATTTATTGAAGCAAATAATTATGCTGCTCAAAAAATGTTATCTACTGCTGCAAGAAAAACGTCCACTCGAGCCTCTTGTGACCAACGGTTAGTTAACGCTAGGCAAAAGACAAAGGCAGCATTCAACTTGTATTGTGTAAACACAAATGAATATAATCGATTAGGCTACGAGCATTCTAAGAAGGAACTTGAGAAGGCATACAATATGGTGGCTGAGAAAGATCTGTCTAAAAATATAAAGGTAATAGAATAGTCAAATATGATCGGCAAACATTGTGAAAGTTGGAACTGATTAATAAAATTGCTGGAAGGATTACTAGCAGGAAGAGTCAAATAAATGGAGCAACAGCTAAAAAAAGAATCTCAAACTGGTTTCAACGTTTTAAAAACTTGCTTGGAAACGAAGCCACAATTGAAGATGAGTCGGAAGAAATTGCTCCAATATTTAATGATATCGAGATTAGAGGTGATCCGTTCAGTATGGATGAGTACGAAAAGGTGAAATCTACTCTAGTTAGTGGAAACGCCTGCGGTGAAGATGGGATTGAGCCCGAAATACTTAAGGATTGCAAATTTGATGACATAATTCTGGATATCTGCAACACTGCGCTAGTTCAACAAGACATACCATGTCAATGCTGAATATTATACCCATACCAAAAAGTGGAGATCTGAGATCTGCTAGCAGCTATCGTGGTATAAGCTTAAGTTTGATGTTGCTAAAGCGTATAATAAGATGATTTTGAATGGAATAAAATCCGGAATCAATCACAAGTTACGCATTAAGCAAAACGGATTTCGCAATAATAGATCTACAGAAGGTCATATTCTTACTATAAGACTACTCTTGGAAGGTGTGAAAAAGAAAAATCTACCCACCCTTTTCACTTTTATCGACTTGAAGAAAGCATTTGACACAGTTCACAGAGGCAATATGTTTAAAATATTACAGGCATATGGAACTCTTTATATTCTTGCGACTGCAATCAGAAACATGTATAGAAACACTCAAGCTAAAGTTCTATCACCGGATGGCGAAACGAGAAGCTTCAGTATTCAGGCTGGTGTTCTACAAGGTGATACGCTAGCACCATATTTGTTTGTGATTGTTTTGGACTATGTGTTAAGAAGAGCTATTACCAATAATGAAGAAAAATTTGGTTTCACTTTTGTAAAAAGGCAGAGTAGAAGAATTGAACCATCTGTAGTAACTGATTGCGACTTTGCTGATGATGTTGTTCTCAGGTCAAATGAGGACGCCAAGCCCAGGCATTTTTCAATGAATTAGAAAAAGGAGCAAAAAAAGTTTGACTTCACATTAACGGGGAGAAAGCTAAATTTCTATCACTCAATCAAAAAGTACTAAAAATCACTACAGCGGAGGGCAATAAGATCGAATGCGTTGATGATTATAAGTATCTGGGATCCTGGATAAGTTCAACGGAAAAAGACGTAGGCATCAGAAAGGCGTTAGCGTGGAAAGCTTCAAAAAAACTATCACGAATATGGAACTCAATTCTACAACGGCAGTTCAAGATAAAAGTTTTCAAAGCGGCTGTAGAAGCAATCTTGCTATATGGGTGCGAAACTTGTATCCTAACAAATAGCCTCTAGAAAAAACTTGAAGGATGTTATACGAGACTGCTTCGAGCGACCTTAGAAATTAGCTGGAAAGAACATGTCTCCAATACAGTGCTTTACTCGGTCCTGCCAAAAATCTCCGACGTGATCAGACAGAGACGTTTGAGATTTGCTGGACACTGCTTCAGAAGGAGCGACGAAGTCGTTGCAGATCTAGTACTCTGGGAACCAAGACATGGTAGTGTCAGTAGAAAAAGACCAACAATGACATTTGTTGACAGACTGGCTAGAGACTGTGGCATGGAAAAAGAAGATCTGGCTAGAGCAATGAGAGACAGGAGTCTTTGAGCTGGCGTCGTGGCGGCTACTAATTCTCGACATAATAGTATACCGCCCTAAGTAAGTAAGTAATAGAAATTGAATGAAATAAAAATTTTTATTAAAACTTAATCTATTTTCATTGAAATAAGTTTTGTTCAAGTTCAAATGGGCTTATAACAAATATAAATGTTACAGAATCTAACCAAAAACTCTGTGTTCAAATTTTTGAAAAAATTCAATTAGCAAAATATATAAATTCTCAAATAAACTGTTAATACTCAAGTATAATTAACGGCAAAAAAGCTTTGAAATTCATGGTTTCGTGGATTATAAAAATTCATTTTTAAAATAATTTTCATCAAAGAATATCAATCTTGAAACATTAAAAAGTTTTGCTTTCAAGTAACAAATAAACAAATAACAAGAAAAACGAACAAACAAAAAAGCATTATTAAAGTGGCATGAAATTTTTAAGGTCTTCAAAACCAGTTTGGTCCCTTTGTGAGATTCGAAACTGAAACTTATAACAGCATCACATCTCAGTTTTCCATGCCATTCGTCTCTTTTATGAAGAATGTTACACTCTGAATGGTTATAGAAGTTAAAAAACAGAAAAAAGTAATTATTCGTGAGATTTACGTATTATCAACTGACAGGTTTCATCACAAAAAATTCTGTTGATAAGAAAGCACACAACAGTTAAATAGGCGAAGCTTTGCTGCTCTTATTATGATCTTCCGTTAGAAAACCATTGGGAATTATTTTCTCTGAATTGGAAACCTTTGAAAGATCAAGGTCAAAAC
Organism: Pterobdella sp. o SKG-2022; assembly: GCA_964035795.1. Lineage (NCBI taxonomy): Eukaryota > Metazoa > Annelida > Clitellata > Hirudinida > Piscicolidae > Pterobdella > Pterobdella occidentalis. Next base: position 4,640,940 of record OZ038322.1, read on the forward strand.
TGATTTTTGAACTTTTATCTCCACTTCTCGAGGAGTTTATATCAATAATGGCGTAAGTTTTTGAAAAAGATTTTTCACCATCTGCGGCAATATCTTTGTGGGGTTTGGTATAACGGTTCGAAACACGTTCTCTTGTCGTGTTTGCAAAGTTTTTTGTATAAACTGTAGTTAAAAAAGACTTTTGTTCACTTATATAACCTTGTTCTGCGTCAAAAAACTTATCTTCAAGAGGCTTTTTTATCGTATCGTTTTGACCGTTTTGTCGAAAAATTAAACTTTCAGATGTGTTTTCAGCGATATTAAAGTTGTTTATATTCTTTATAATGTCATATGGTAGTCTCTCATGTCTATCTGAAGTGAAACGGCTCCCGTTATGGCTGGGAACGTCTGTATCTGCTTCAAATGAGTCTTCAAAAGTGTGATAAACAGAGTGGTTGGAGCTCTGAAAAGTTTTGCTCGAATGGAGGTTCGTTATGTTTGCATTAAACTTTTCTTTATGACTGTCTGTAATTTATTTTTGATAAAGACTATATAATTCATTATATAATTTTTATTTCTTAAAAATAAAATAATTTAAAACTCAACCTCACCAATTAATATTTTCTCTTGCGCTTCTTTCTTTACTGTGTGAAGGGAATTCTTTTGGGAACCATTCACAGATGATTTAATGTTTTTAAAGTCTTTGTTTTTGACTTGGTCATTTTGATTGTTTTCTGTTCTCGGATCATTGGTTTGTGTTGGAATGTTCGGTGCTCGTTCATCTGTCCTATTTTTTATTACTGAACAGCACATTTGCTGCTCACTATGCTTTTTCTGATGGCAATTATTTTCACTACCACCATTTTCCATTTTTGAATAATTTCCATTTTCATTCCTGTTTATTCCTTTCGTTTCTCTGTTTTTCAGTATATTTCCTTTATTCTCAATATTTTCTATTTTATCTTTTTCATCGATTTCTCGTTTTGATTGTTGAATTTTTGGGGATTTTTTAAAACTAAAAAGTTTCTTTAAACCAAAATGAGACTTTAAACTTGGGTCTTCTGCAAGTTGAAATGCATAAATCAAAATCATATATAGCGCATTCCATTAAAGCATAAAGCAACGAGGAATGAGTTATAGATCTCACCTACTTTTGTGGCATTACAATACTTAGGTTGAACATACCTGAAAAGATTCAAGATTTGATGCATTGTCACGGGTGACTTGATTCATAAAAAATAAAATAATTATTTTCCTGGTTCAAAACATAAAATATTATTTCAATTTTTTTATAAAACCTCTAAAATTCTCAAGTGTCTTAATACCCCTGGTAAAAGAAAACGGGTTATAAAAGGGATTTGGTTGATTGGTTAAAAAAAAGTTTCAAAACCAACAAATTATTCCACAAGATCTCATTATGTTCCAAAAGCTTCTTGAATGTTTCTTCCTCCAGGTGTTCAACACAACGATCAAACAATGAAAGTATGCATTTGAGTTGTTTGTTTAGAAACGGGCTTTGATTGGCTGGCAGCTTTTTGACATATCTGTTGCAGTTATGGTTTTTTTTGTTGGAATGTAACATAATGACTCTTGTATATGAATTATTTCACTAAGTTTTTTATAACAATATGAACAATGGTTTTTAGAACTGATGAAGCTATAAATATTCATGAAAATTCAAAGCATAATGCTTTTAATGATTTTTTCAAGCCGAAGTAAATGGTTTTGAAGTATTGATTAGTTTAAATAACGAGTGGTCTCAAAATATTCATTAGCCCACGAAATTGTCTTCCAATTGGGTTCCTTAAAAATCAAAAAGTTTATATATATAAACCAAATACAAAAGATGTTTCAAAAAAGAAAAACTCAGTCTAAATATATCTGTCGAAAGATCTAATCGAATCTTATGATCAGTTTACCACTAAACCAGCATGGTTTTTGACATGAGCACATTCTCACATGTCATTAACAGGTCATGCAAATAAAAACGCTCATAAACGTCATGTAAATTAATGTCATCAAAAACTCTTTTATTACGATGTTGGTTTAAGGCCTTTTAACTTATAATGTATCACATCTAGTTTAAGATTGTATTTTGATCGAACTTTAAATATGGCTGGAAAATACTTGACATTTTTCTGAAAAATTATTATATCTATATTATCTACATAATAAGATGGGCACTTTTTGTGTAAAAAAAATTTAAAAAATATTAAATAAATTATTGGACAATTTTTGAAAATTATTTAAATTAATTATAAAGTTATTAAAACTAAATAGTAAAAAAATAATGAAAACTAAGCAATAAATTATTTAAAAAATTTCAAAATAATGAAAAATATAAATTAATTAATAAAACCATTAAACAAAAAAGCAACCAACTTCACGCAAAGCGGGAATCTTGCAGCGAGATGGAAGGCTGGATTGGATATGGTCTCTCGGCTGGCAAGCACTGCTTCTTCTGATACCACAGCGTGTAAGATAAGCCTTCCTTCAAGTCTTTGTGAGATCTTTTCATGATCAACCCCTTCATCAATCACATCTACCCTCATCGTCTGGTTCTTCATGATGCTAGCTAGTTCATCAATCTTCCATTGTCTTTCTGCATCCTCAATAATCTATTTGGAATGTGTTATTTATGAGTGTGAAACAAAAAAAAGTTTTTTTCAATTCAATTTATTAAACTGCTTGTAAAAAAAATCTTCCATTGTCAAGTCATCTGATTGCTAATGAATTTTTTCAACTACCCGATGACGGTTTTATTGTGAACCGAAAAGCTTTGTAATAACATTCTGAACACTTTTATGTTGTATCTCACTACAAATATTCTTTCTTTGCAGCAATTCAAAAAGCAAAATTTAAATAAAAACCCATGAACAAAGAAGAACTTCAAACAGACCTCAGTGAAAACGATCCGCAATACCATTGGTAGCCTGAGTTTCCTGGGGCTGCCATTGGTCCTTTGTTCTATTATCACTTTTTCAAGCTTATTGGTTACTGTATTAGCAATTTTAACATTACTATTGTTCAATTGATTTCGAAAATTTTTATCGTCTGTATCATTGCAGGGTACATATCTTATAACATCGCCTTCACTCAAAAGCTCTTTGTTGATGTTAGACTCGATTTTAATGACTTTTACCCATCTTGTAGTGCATTCAGTCTGATCGTTAGAAATTCCATTGCTTTTAACGTTTTTGAATTTCCCTTCGGTTTTTTGAGGTATTCTTTCTTTGTTTTCACGTGACCATTTTATCAGCTCATACATGCCCGTTATTTGAGCTGCAACAATCTTGAACGTTCCTTGAAAAGTTATAGGAATTGCATAAAATTGGCCATTCAATACTTTGGCGTCATGTAGACTCGAGCCGTGTGAACTGCCATTCAGTATTTTTGCGCTATTTAGATTTGATTTTTGTTCATTTTTCGTCAAATAGTTTTTCATAAGTGTTGGTTCATAGGATGACGCTAGCACTTTGATCTGTTGAGTTGCGGCGTGGAAAACTAGTTGACAGTCTTTCTCTATCCTGCCAATGTATTTGGAATGCTATGAAGTTTAGGATCAGTAATTCAAAAAATTCTCTCATTAAATTTGCAAATGTTGAATCAAACATGAAAATTTATCAAAAATGAGAATTTTTTATTTTTTCATTTTAAAATTCTATTTATTTCATCCTTCATAACAATAAAAGTAATTCAACCGATGGTGGAGTAGAACGTTACAGAAGGTAGACGCATGTTTTCCTTCGTCAACACTCCCCTTATTGTCACCTCTTTCCAGGTCCAACACATCAATTATAAAAGGTAAGTGCTTTTTATTGGATAGAATGAAGTCTTTAAGTTCTGTTGCTTCATTGTTTGTAATTGGTTTACCCTTACTTTTCATCGTTGATTGTTATTTGAGCAAATTTTATTAGATAAATAATTAGGCACGTCTTAATTACTTTCAATGGATTAATGATTATTTTTACTTTTATACAATTTTAATTAATTAATTAGTCTAAGTCTAGAGATTTAATTTTTTTTGCAGTTTTGAAAAGATTCAAAGGGGAGGTAGTTTGAACGATGATGAAGACAGCAAAAAAACATTACAATACAACAAATAAGAAATTCAACACTAGTTCAAAGAATTTCGTCAACGGTGTGAAACCATTAAGCCAAAACAGTGAAATTAAGCGAGAGATCATTAATTTTACGTTGAACAGGACATTAACATTAGTTTATCCCTTAAATGGCGGGCCAAAGTGCACTGTTAACATGTTCGATTGTCTTGCTTCGATGTTGTTGATATGGAGTGTATAATGATGTAAAGACAATGGTTTCATTGTGAATGGATGTGAATTTTTTAAAAGTTCAAAGACGATGGAAAGATTTCGTGTGCTTTCTGTGCTTTTTTTATTTTTATAAAAACAAGAAATATTTAAGTAAAAGGATAAGATTTTTTTTAAAAGCTGATAAAAAACAATATTTTAACAGTTTTTTAGGAAAAAATAATTTGGGGCTTTTTAATAAGATTAATTAAACTTGAAACCGGATGTAAATTAATGGTGTATTAATTAGAAAAAATTATCGTTAAAAATTCTAAATTGAAATGATTTTTTGATGATTATTACCTGCATTATTTTTTAATAAATTTATAATAATAAGAATTACCTTTAATTGAAAATTTCGTTTATAAAGCTAGCCATCAAGAAACCATTAGATTTTGACATTTATACTAAAATAAATAAGGTTTCTATTACAAAAATTTACATAAAGTTAAAATAGTTTGCAATTATTTTTTAAAATACAAAAAAAATTGAATATTATTGTAAAAATTTTCACTTTTTTTCAAAAATGAAAAAATTTAATGAAGCGCTAAACTTATTCATGTTTTGATCACGTGAAGAAAAAGGAGAGAGGACTAGCGACTTGTACTGTTTTCCCAAAATAAATTCTCAGTTTTAGACCCAAAGTGTTCACTTCGATTTGCTAAATTTTGTAAGCTTATTTTTTCCATCAAAATAATTTTTTTTTATTTATTTTTATTTTTTCTTTATTTATGGTAAAGGTCGTTTAATTCCATCCTTTGTACTTCAATCCATACATTTTGAAATTTTGGTTCAAAAATTTATTTTAATAAAAAAAATCATTATTTTTTCAGAATTAAGTTCTACTTGTATTTCCAACCATTTCAATCCAGCTACAGTCATTTTCTGTGATAACAGTGCATTTTTGCACCCTCATATCAGTGTTAATTTTCAGTGCCTTTTTATCTTGATCATTGAAGAACTGCAATTCATAATTGGTTTTTTGCTGAATAGTTTGTAACAATAAGCTAATTGAAACTGAGTATGAATGACTTCATGAAGCAGTCTGACTTAAGCTATTTTTACTCTCAACATTCCATGAATAATAGTAATAATAATGCGGGAAAGCAAGTACCTTCTCTTTATCCTCGACCAAAAGAGGATGATTCAGTATTTGGTGGAATGTGGGTTCAACCAGAGGAAGAAGCTCGCAAAAATGCCTTGTCCCTTACAGGCACTGAAATATGGGGACCCAGACCTTCATTCCCATCAGATAAAAACTGGGATGGAAAATCAAGCAGCAGTGGAAGTGGGCGTATTTCAACAACTGATACAGAAGCACTTAGTAAATGGGGAGGGATTGTTCCTGGCCAACAAAATGACTGGAACAGGAGATCAAACATAAGTTCATCAAGTGAAACATCACTCAAGGAAACACCACCACCCTTGACTCCCCTTGAACCTAATGCTTTCATGCCTTTTTTCAATAGACCTCTAACTTCAGAACCAAAGATTTCTCAGTCTTTATGGAAAAATCCACAAGTCTTATCACAGCTTCAGCTGCAGCAACTTCAACAACAACAAGAATTACAACAAAAACAATTGCTTCTACAGTTAATACAACAAAAAAAGATGCAAACAAGTTTACAAAACCACCCATCAAGCTTGTCTTTTGATGCCCAATGGTTGCCCTCACACCCCTCAAAAAAACTAATTGATCCTGCAACAGTAGAACTTTACAAAAAAGTTGTTTATTCAATATTATATGCTTTGAATTTTTATTTTAACAAGTATAATAGATATTTCACCTTTTATAGTAATTTAAAATGAAAACTTTAAAGATTATAGCTTGAAGGTGAATAATAATTAATTTACTACAGGGGTGTGCTTGAATGAATACAAAAGCTTATTTTAGTTTGACTCTTATTCAATAAGCTTTTATTAACAATGATAGCTTCAAGATTCATTGCATTAGAAGTCGATATATCTTACTATTGTATATCATTTAGAAATATTTTTCAAAAGTTTATTTGAAAAACTGTTTCTTATATTGTATTAATAATTCAAAATTTATAGCTTAATATTGAGATATTCACTTAAATTTTTTTTTCTGCAATCAAGTTATATATTTCATGCCTGATTTTGAAACCATGATCAAACTGAATCAGATCGCAAGTCAACTGAACCCATCCCACCAAACCCCTCAAACTCGCAGCAAGATGATACAACAACTTGTGTCCATGGGCTTCAAGGTCTGTGTTCTTTCAGACTTCTTACATTGGTGATATAGTCTGCTATAATCACTATCATATTGTCAATCAACAGAAAGAAGATGTAGGAAAGGCATTAATGGAAAATGACTTGGACTATGATTTAACTTTGGGAGAGCTACTTTACAAGTCTGCTTTTTCTCAAGCACCTATCACCAATAAAAATACTTTTTCTTTACAACAACAACAACAAACTCTGCTACTGATGCAACAGCAACAACAGTTTAAATCTCTGGTGGACAACTTCCAGCAACAACAGCCTCCAATATTTTCAATACTTAACAACTTCAAAAACATGCCTCCCTTCCCATCCAATGTAGTTTTGTTTAATCTATTTATTTTGTCTGAGTAATTTTCAATAGATTAACGTATTTGTTCCACTTGATGGAAATTAACTTAAACTATTATGGTGTATTTATTTTGCTTGTTTATCTATTTATTATAAAAATTTATTAGTTTCAAAACTATAATTACTTTCGAAATTATCACAGCAGGTACCAGTGGATTATACAGTGCAATCTCTTCTTTCTAATCAGAAAAACTTTTCTCCTACTCCTGCCTTCTTCCATCCTGCCAGCAACAACAACAACAGCAGCTTGAATAGCTTGTTTAACAATACCATGCCAACAACAAGCAACACTAATGGACAGAGTGTTCCTCTTTTGAATCCACAATCACCTGAATGGGCCCCTTCCACACACAGGGGTGAACAGCCAGATTTATCCAGCATGCTTAAAAAAATCAGCATCTCTGACACGTCACCTACCTGGACACAAAGCACCAATGATAACCCACTCAAGCTCTATCAACCGAGAGCATCCCCCAGTGAAGATAATGATCATTTAAATGAATCAAGTCACTACTGGCTGCCTGCTGACCTCACTCAGACCAGCAGCACCTTGGAAGAGGAGGTAGCCTCCCCATGGGTGATGCTCAAAAACCTGCCTGGGAATGCTTCAGAAGACTTTCTTGCTAAAGTGCTGTGCAACTTTGGTGTCATTAAGAGTCTCACTTTAAACAGAGAGAACAACTATGCTCTGGCTTGCTTCCAAGACAAAAGCCAAGCAATGCAGGCGAAAAATGGTAGTTTTTTGGCAATTATTTTATGAACGATAAGATGCCATGATTTTGAATCTAATTCTATTCTTTTTATCTCAAAGAAGCCAGATTTTCTCTAATCATAAAAAACATTATTTGTAATTTTATATATTTCTTATCTCTATTTTCTTCTATCCCAATCATATACAGATTAATATCTTTTTACCATTATGATATTAAATATAAAATGCTGCTACATTGAAATGCACAGAGGTGAATAGCACAGGCTTGAATGGCAACACAAGGGTGCATGTGGAGTATGTGCAGGACTGGAATTTTGAGAATCCTTTTCGTTCCACCGCTGAGGGCTCTACTGATAGACCAATTGTTGAGCAAAATGCAAGCAAGAATGATATGGGTTATACCACACCAGGAGGTTTGTGGATACCTAATAATAACGATTACTTTTATGGCTCTTATGGGGTAGATTCTTTGAATGGTGTAGAAGAATTAGAAGGCGGGCTAGTGAGTGGTACAGATGATTTGATCAACACTGGATCAATGGCTAGTGGAGATGGCTTGATTACACGTGGATTGATGAGTGATAGTGCACTGATACCTGAGAGCTTATTAGACGATGTTGTTTCTGGTAGCAAGAAGAGTGGTGTTCAGAAAGAGAAGTATGAGGACAAGTATCAGGAAGAGGAGCTGAAAAATCTTGAATTCCTTTTTGACGAGCCCTACGAAGGGCCTTTGAACAAGCCCTCCTGATGCCTTCATGGCATCACCTTTGTTTTTTATCTTTCTTTATCTTCCTCTCACCATGATTATTATCATTACACCACTCAGTTATCAAGATCTGCATCATCTCTTGTTTAAATTATTTTTGAGACCACCTTTGCTATCGACTTAATTTTTGATTTAATCTCTCACATTCCTATTTAGTTTTATTGCACTATAATTATCTATAAATCACATTATTCTCAATCCTGATTCCCATGACGATCATTTTATTTACACGTGAATTGATGGTTTTCTCATTTTCCATCATAACTTAATAACTACCGCTCTTTTTCTAAAGACTCCAATTATGAAATTCTTTAAACGACTTAGCATCAAAGCAGTGCATCCACACAACCCCTCCTTCCGTTTCTCCACTAGCCATAAACTTCTTGACACACAGTGTCGCTACCGTCTAGTCACCCGCCTTCATCGAAGTTCTACACCTTACAATATTATATATGCATTCGTCATCATCATCTATCTCTATATCAATAGCAAATTTAAATTTTGGATGGATAATAATGCTTATTTCATACTCTTATTTCCGGCTTATGGTAAGAATTCAATCATTAGAAGGTGTGTTTAAGTGGGATGCATCTACATATGCCGACCTAATGAACGACATTTAATTTTTACTATTCAAAATGATTTTTTTTTTGAAATTTGCATTTAAAATTTGGATCCTGTTACATGCTCTTTTGAAGTCTTTACGCCATTTTACAAAATATTCGTTGTTGTTTGGGTGAAAACGCATATTTTTATGATAACCCTTGTTATCAATAATAACTCTTTTACAAAAACCTTTACGCTTAACTTTGATGATTTATTAATTTATTTTGTCGAACGTATTAACTATCATTGATTACTTTGTATCTCTTTATAAACATTTATGAAAATGACTTGATGAATACTATTATTTCAAAGTGAATTAAAGCAAAAGAAGGAACCTATGATATTATGTCATTTTCAGCCATCATCAATATCGTTGTTCTCCCATAGAATTTTTTATCGAAAACAACTCACCATTCTTTGTTTGGAATGTTGCATAAATTAAAATATATGATATACAATAATAACAAAAAGCCAAGTCAAACAATATTTGCTCATTTCGTGAAATTTTTTTGTTTCATTTTTATTTTTTATATTTGAAGATTTTGTACTATGAGAAAGTATTATAACTGAGTTGTTATTCATTTTTTATTTTTGGAAAAAAAAGTAACAAAAATTTTTTATTTTTTCAAAACTAAAAATATCTGATATGTGCTTCTACATGGTTTTATTCATCTTGTGATTTGCGAAGCGCCTACAAATTAAGCGTTTAGTCTTTAGTTTCACCAGCTCAATTATTTAAAGTTGTTGAATCTGATTTATTATTTAATTTTTACAATCTTGCTTGTTTTCAGCAATAAATCTTGTAGACTTATCATTTTATAAAAAATGGTGAGTGTTATTTTACTATATTTAACTTCAGAAAATTGAATAAAAATCACAATAAATAATCGATTAAAATTTAGTAAAAAAGAATCACAAAATTTGCGATATCGGGAAGTATTGATAAAAAAACAATTTTAGAATATTATTTTCATTGAAATATTTTTTCAAAGGGAAACGAAGCTTCACTGCCAGTTGAATTATGCTCAACTTGTGAGTTTAACTGAATATTCACATCAAGTTTCTTTAAGAATTTTTTTATAAAATCATGGAATTTCAAGTGAAATAATCCAAAAGACTCATTTGGTTTGAAATCAGATTCATTTATTCTTATTTGCAATTTTTTAGAAAACAAAAATTGAAAATAATTTCATTTGAAATAAAATAAATTCAAAATTTTCATGATATTTATTACTTAAACTTAATGATGGGTGAGGAAAGTGATTTAAAAATTATATATTTCTGGTACAAGTGCAAAAGATTATCAAAAAATTTGAGATTGCTCAGATGAAGTTTTAAAAACATTCCTCACAGCACTATTTAAAAAAAAAAATAGGGAGGTTAAAATTGATATTTCATTGATTTAAATTTTCATTTTTATTAGTAGTTTAACTTACTAAAAGATAAGAAAAATTTTTGATTTAGGGTATAAGAATAAGAAAGGAGTGGTTAGGTATTGAACAATTAAATTTTTCAGTAAAAGTGTTGAAAGTTCATTGGAAAGGAAAAAATGCTACAAATTTGAATCAGCTAGAATTATGTCTAAAAATGCAAAAGTTCTTTTCAATCTACCGAATCTTCCAACTATACATGAGAATGAACTAAAAACTTCAGATTATACTTTGAAAGTTGAGTTATAAGATTGGTTAAAATATGTTAAATACGTTGAGTTATCTGTTTTCACCAGGAATTTTTCTCTAAACATCCATTCAAAATTTTTACATAAAGCTATTTGTATATTAGTTTCATCTGGCATTCCCACAACATTATTTATATCTTTATGATTACATTTTTTCATAAATACGATAAAATCCCCTAAAGGATTTAATTTATTCTTAATTTTGAAGAATGATGATTTAAAGGGTGCAATATAGATTTAATTAGACAGCTGCTCAATAAAGCCCTCTCATAAATATATAGCATAGCAAAGCAACAAAAAGCGGTAATGAGAGTAAACCTAATGAATTTGCATATTTGAAATCCATATTCTATTTACTTTAATGGTTTCGAAATTATTTATAATTTTACTTTTTAATAGTCAAAAACCTTGATAATATCATTAAAAAATCAAATTTTTTTCGATTAAATAATTGTTTTGATTCGTCGATAGCATTTAAAATTGCATTTTAAGGCAATTTAAAGTGCAAAATAATCGAGGAATGATCGAAGCCTATTTTGGAGCTACCAATTAAATGGTCATAAACACCCATCAATCCTCACATACACGTTCGTCTGCTTGCCTTATAACGCGTAACTCGCCTCCATACACCAGCGTTTGACTTCTTGTACTCGAACACTTTATTACGAAATGTTAACAATAAATGTTGTAAAAGGCTGTTCATCCCGCAAAAGAAGCATGCTTCAATTAAAATGTTTATTCTGAACAGCGAATGAGGAGGATGAGGGGATATTTATTTTTAATTCACAAATAACGCCTTGTTTGCCTTTACGAGGCTTGCAATGTGATGGATTCTAATAGCTTCAATCCTCTTTTATTCCTCTCTCTCCTCCAAACAATCTTTAATAGCTATCTTGTTTTCTTCCGAAATAAGATTCATTATTTTTCATTCAAAATAAGACACCTCATTTTAAATTTCGCTAACTATATCTTCTAACCCATCAACGTTACAAAACACACCATTTAAACACGCAAAGCATAACGATGATCCGTGTAAATCAATCTAATACACAGTTGACATAGAGGAGATAAAGAGATTAGGAAAGAGGTTCCGCAAGCTGGACCTCGACGGGTCTGGAGCACTGAGTGTCGATGAGTTCATGTCGTTGCCTGAGTTGAAGCAGAATCCTCTTGTGCAACGTGTCATTGAGATATTCGACACCGATGGCAATGGCGAAGTTGATTTCAAAGGTGATTCTGTTTGTTTTTCATTTTCTTTATTTAACGTCGTCTTGTTTATTTATTTTGTTGTATTACCAACAACGATGAAGGTTTGCTTGCAAGTTTTTTATCTGACTAACTAACATTATAAATTACCCAAGTTTTTGGGCCAATCTTTAGTTTTGTTGAGAGAATGCCTTGAATAACGCAATTTCATGAAAACCAACATTAGAATTATTAAACTAAATAATGTTATAAAAGCTTTTGGTAACCTAACATTACCAAATGAAAACGTAAGATCACCTCAAGAGGCTTTGCGCCTTATTAGGGCTAATAAACTCATTGTTGGTTACTGCATAATTTAGTTATAATATCAATCCATTTTGTATTAGACTAGTTGACACCTTTTGTATTATTTTATTTAATTATAAAAATCTCTGCTCTCCTACAGAGTTCATCGAGGGTGTTTCACTGTTCAGTGTGAAAGGAGACAAATTATCAAAGTTGAAATGTAATCCTTTACATCATTTGTTTTCATATACTCAAAAATATTAAAAAATAATAATAACAGTAATAATAATAATAATATACGACTTTCACTATAGTGAAACCCAGAAAGTTTGAAGACCACCTAAAATTAATCTTTTAAAATATTTTGTCACCAAAATTATTTTTAAATAAAATTTTTATAAAACCAATTAAAATTGCAAATGAAATCAATAATCAACATAACTTAACACTAACACACATTGTTATAGAACTAACTCAAATCATATCGAAGATTCAAACTCAAAACCAACCCATGATCAACATAACAACCTCAACACAACAACTCATAATCAACATAACAACATCAACTTGTAATAAACATAACAACAACAACAACAACCCATGATCAACATAACATAACAACATTAACAACCCACGACCAACATAACCAAACAACAACAGTCGCATTCAAAATATACGACATTGATCGTGACGGCTACATCTCCAACGGGGAACTCTTCCAAGTGCTGAAGATGATGGTTGGCAACAACCTCAAGGACTCGCAACTACAGCAAATAGTCGACAAGACGATCATCAACGCCGATAAGGATGGCGATGGTCGCATCTCCTTTGATGAGTTTTGCGATGTTCGTGGCTGTTATATGGCTAGATGTTTTGTGTTCGAACCTGTTATATGTTGAAATGTTGTGTGTTGTAGTTGTTATATGTCTAGATGTTGTGTTAGTGGCTCTTATATGTTGTGTGTTGTGGCTGTTATATAATGTGATGTTTTGTGTTGTAGCTGTTATATGATGTGCTGTTGCGATGTTTGAGTCTGTTATACGTTTTGATTTTTTTTGTTGTGGCTTTTATATGTATCTATGTGTGTTATATGTTTTGAGTTTATTTATGCTACCATAACAAATTGATAATGTTATAACGAAATAACAATACAACCATATAACAAGTTAATAAGACTATAAAAAGTTGATAATACTATAGCATAAATATAACATATCGACACTAAAAATCAATAGTACTATAAGTTACGTGAAATTTCTCAAATTAATATCAATATAACATGCTAATAGTGAAATTATAGATGATAAGATGACATTTTCAACCTCTCCCGCGTCGTCATCCCTCTGAAAGGGGACAAATGACTTTAAAGGGTTATGCTAATGGTATGATAGACCTAGTTATGATAGTGATATAATCTATAAATTAGCTACTATAAGCATTTTCTAAAATACATTTTTATTGGCTAACATTTTTAGCCTCAATTTCTGTTGAGGATAACGGGCTCTAAACTGGATGAAGATGAAGATGATGAAGACTATTGAAAATTTATTGTGTAGTATTGTAAAAAATAATTCAAATGAAAAAATCGATATGTATTTATATAAGAACAACTTTGTTATACACGTAATATACACATTATACAAGTAATATACATTTACAAACAAAATACACAATGTAAATGATATACCTGATAAATATATGCAGTATACCCTTCAAATATTTACTGTGTCTAAAATTGTTTTAAAAGAAAAGAATGTTTTAGATAGGAAAAAATGGAAATAAGAAGTATATATAATTGCAAACAATTGATCCAAAATGAAGTAAATTTGGCCACTTCAGTATATTGGAATTAAGACCAGATTTAAAATCTTGATATCTATTTATCTCTATCTATCTATCTATCTATCTATCTATCTATCTATCTATCTATCTATCTATCTATCTATCTATCTATCTATCTATCTATCTATCTATCTATCTATCTATCTATCTATCTATTTACCTACCTATCTATCTGTTTCTCCATCTAAATATTATCCACATGACATCCACATACGATTGGACACAGGTGGTTGGCAGTATGGATGTGCACAAGAAGATGGTGGTGGATGTATGAGAGGTGTGACTTAAGCTAACTCTTCATCACCCATCTTTTCTCATCACTTTCGTTCAAGCTTTTCTCTCTACCATGCCACACTCACCTACTTCATCATTAGCACACTATCATTTGGAATATCATCATTTTCTTCTCATTGCTTCTGTTTTCCTTGCGGAGTGTAGTTGGATAGATTTTGCTATCATTTGAAAATCACAAACATATTGTCACAATGATATTTATTGAAATTTAATAATGCTATGAAGATTTTCAAAATTTGAATAAGTTCATTTTTCTTTTTTTAAAAATATATATTTATTTAGCAATCACTATATTTTATCAAGGTTTCCAAACGATATTGAATCACTGATAAATACAATGTTATTTATCAACGAGTTTATCAAAATTGTATATAAAGATTCACGTTTCAGTGATTAGAATCAATCCAAGGCTCATATTGAAATTTCTTCACCAGATATTAATAGATGCTGAGATGAATATCAAGAATATTCTTGTACATTTCTAGATCCAAATATGTCTACGCTCCTTGGCCGCCATATCCTCAAAGCGCGCATCACTACAACCATCTTTATCACCTACAAAAATATTTATGCAAGTTGCCAGTTAAAATGTGTGTTTTGTGTGTGTGCGTGTTTGTGATATCTGTTGTTTTCTCACCAAAATATCATTGATTTTTTGCTTCTACATTTTGATCAAAGGTTTTAGCTCTTATCAAGTTCGGTATAAACTATGTGAATTTTATATTGATTTTATTTTAAACGATCTCCCAATCAAATTTTCCCTCGTAGCTCTTCCTTGCATTTATTTTGTTTGATTTTCATAATCACACTCCAAATTGAAACCAACTAAGCTGAAAACGCATATTATCTCATCGCTTTTATATTTATTTATGAATTTTGTTACAAAGTTCAAAGATATATCATTTAAATTTTTGACGTTTCAAATTTTTTTGAATTTTCTAGTTCATCTTTTGATTGAAATTTTCGATGTTATAGAGTATATAAATACCATTATCAACCTTTTCGCTTTAAAGTTTTCTCCTTCATGGATATTGTGAGGTTGATAATTGCATTTGAATTTCATCGAGTTCATTAGGTTTAAATAATTTTCTTGTACCCGCATTTAAGCTACAATACGTTTTGATAAATTTAATAGACATTAAATTTAAAGATAAGCAAACTTTCCCACGTATATCACTTTGTTTAAATAAAACAAACGATTAATTTAACGATATTACCAGTTAACTGCTAATCCCTGCAAACCGTTACCGTTTTGTGATAAATCTTAGTACATTTACCGTTGTTGTTGTATTTTCTCATATGATAGATTAGCAATTTTGAATCTTATATTTTTGTATCATCGTACCATTTGCATTGATTATTTTTCAGTCGTCTTCAGTTTCATCAACTTCCCAATATTTCCTTCAAGGATGTCATGTTGGCTATGATGCTTTGAGACCACTCCTTGTGTCATCACCGTTCTTTTACTTCATTAATAAATCTTCAAACATTTGACTTTTGAACCATGCATGGTAACTAACAATCTTTTGTTCAGTGAGATAGTTTAGGATACTCTTATAGTTAATAAGCGCAAACGTTTATAGTTGGTGGGAGACTAAAGAAATTCATTTAAAATTTTTTAAAAAAAGATTTTAAAAGAACTTTACTCAAGGTGAACATAACAGACCATGTTTCTTTTACACCCTAAGTGTTGGGTTTCCCTTTAGCAAAAGATTGAAAAGTAGATGATATTACCAGACTGAGACTAAAAGTAATGTCGTATGAGGTTGGAGGGTTCGATTCAAAACTCAAATTAAAAAAAAAAAAAATTTCGTATTAAATAAAAAAATTTGTATAAAGCATTTGTGAAAAAGTTGATTTTAAACAATGGACTTCCAAAATAGAACTTCGGAACCTAGTTTTTCTATTTTTGGAAAGATTGCTTTACTAAATGTTGGTTTCTGTGCTTTGATGTGATATGCTTTAAAGATTTTACGAGTTTAATAGACTCAATAAGGTTTTTACATAAAAAAAACACTGGATTCATTTAAATGAATCTTATGAGGAAAAATAAGTTCTAGAGAAGCTTTGTTCAAAATAAAAATGTTTCCAGTGTTTCTCCAAATTAAATATAATTACAAGATCATGCTCATCCTTATTTCTTCATTGTGTTGGCGAGAGTCTGGTCCAATATACTTTAAGAAAACTCGTAGGATAGATAAATGATAAATTTTTGGTTTGCCTGACTCACCACATCTGACAACTGAGTTCAGCAAAAGCTGCCAGGTGCATGCTCTTTTATGGTTCAATTGATTGTCATGTGTTAATTCATCATTGATGGAATATAGTGAATAAACTTTGGTGCTAAGTTTGATTTTTTAATCTGAATAGTTACCAAGTATTTCCTTGCGCTCAATTTTAGAAAAAAGGGAGTTTAATGTGCTTTTCAGCTCTTTTCTCTCAAACCATGGTGAAGCATTTTTTTCAACGGTACAAAAACTGACACATGAAAAACTCACTGAAGTAGACGTTTTCAGTTCGAATCAGTGCAGATGCCAGAGCTTCGTGAAGCTCTAAGATGAATACACTTGTCTAATGTTTCAGCGAAATCTAGTGATAGATGAGAGAGAAGCTCACGTTAACTATTTGAAGCATGGGTACTCTTTATTCTTAGTTAGCCGAGTATTCAGGTATTTTTGAGTCAGTTTTTTAGATGGAATTTTATTTAAAAAATATTGTTTCTTTAATGTTCATTTCGAAACCGATAGTAAATCCGGTTTTATATTCTATTAGTAATAATTATTGCTATAAAATAGATTTTTGTTACTCAATTTATTAGAAAACATGAAAAACAATTTCATATACGATCTTTTCTTATCGAAAGCATAATTTATTTCGACAATATTTTTCACTTAACAAATTATTCAATTTAATCTTCATCAAATCTGGATGTCTCACTCTGAAGCTTTTGATACCCTCAATATCACTACTTTGATGAAAATCTTTTCATATTTTAACTTATTTCTTGAATAAACTTAAAAAAAACTCTATAATCTTGAAGAAATCATGTGAAATTCAATGCTGTGATAATAACTTTAATTTGTGACTCGATGGTAAGATGCCATATCAATATCAAGTGGGTTTATTGTTGCCAAAAGTGGTAAGTGATCTTAAATAAGAACACTGTATCAGTTTCAAATGTACCAACATGAAATGGTATTTAAGGAAAAACTAATACAATGACTTCGTGTCCATCAATCGTTAAAGCAAAACAAGAACAATAATGTTAAATAAAGAAGTTATTTGATGTAACACTTAATTTGACTGATTGATCAAATATGAGTATATGGATAATTCTCAACAAACTTACTTTGAAATTTTGCAGTGGCATGGTTGAGTGGTCAGCAATAATAATAGCAACAATAACAATCTTCAATGATTTGATGAACGGGAGGGACTC
Source organism: Pterobdella sp. o SKG-2022 (assembly GCA_964035795.1). NCBI lineage: Eukaryota > Metazoa > Annelida > Clitellata > Hirudinida > Piscicolidae > Pterobdella > Pterobdella occidentalis. Next base: position 4,658,655 of record OZ038322.1, read on the forward strand.
GATAAGATTTTCACCAAAAAATCAGTCATGAAAATATAATGTTTAACGAAAAAAAACAAATTTTTTAAGCTAAGGAATTAATAATTCTTTTTTTTCACTCTAAAAATGTAGAAACGGATGTAAAAAACGATAATGAAATTGCTTTAATGAGTAAATGCATCTAGTTCAACCCTATGCAGTGACTATCAACAAAGTGTCTTAGAGAAGAAATTTGTATAATTGGGCTACATTCAAAACAACTAAATTTGTTAGTATGAAAGAAAAAATAGTTGTAGTTATATTACAAATACGTGATGTCAATGGCACAAAACGACGGGAAAATAATCACCAAAATTTGAAAGTTGATCATAAAAACATTGCAAAAGAAAGATGAACAAAAAAGCCTAAAATTTTTGAAAAGGACTTTACATTATAGTAGAATTGAACACAATTTGATACTCTTGACGCATTAGTGACGCAGAAAAGCAATTATATATTTATCAATCTAACTTTAAATCATTCACTTTGATGAAAATTAAATCTTAAGTGTACATTGTTGGTAGCAACAAAAAAGTATTTGATCGTGCAAATGCAAGAAAACTGAACTTTAAGGTACATCTTGTAAGATTAAATTTCAGTTTGATTCAATCATTAATATAAGCTTAATGCTAAAAATTTCGAAAATGTATAAAACAATCCACACAAAAAGGTCTATATACTCAAAAAAATAGATTGAATTAATGTTGAGATTACAATCTGAAGGGTTATAAGACTCTGAAATAATAAATACTGCCTTAAAACAACATGCATATAATGACCAGATACATAAATAATGGACTGGTAATAAAATATTTTAAATACGTTGAAGAATCTATTTAAAAAGATTCTTTTTTGACTCAAGTTTGAAGTTATGTAAATAAAAGAGTACAATAAATATATCAATATCATTGTGATGAACTAAAAAGATTGGATGAACAAGCATAAATATATGCCACAAGAGTGTGTTTAACACACTTTAAACAAATACTCTTAAGATTCAAACAATTATCATTTCAAACAACTTTTAATTTTGCAGTATATTGCCAAATTTGTGGCATTGAATAAACATTAGAAATGCACTCACATCATTACCAAATCATCATCATCATCAGCATCAATGGATGTAAGCATCAGGATAAGCTCAAGAGTTAAAATAGCTTCTCAAAATAAATTATTCATGAACCAGTGTACCTTGTGTCAATCAAAAGTTAATGGGCATAATCATCTGTTGTCTGCAAGCAAATAATTCTGCGAGTCGATTCGGTACTTGGCATGTTTGACAAGGCCCAGCACAGAAGGATCAGTGGTTGAGGTGGCTAAGGAGGTTTTGGCGAGTCTGTCTCTGACGACAGTCTGGGCACTGAAAGGGGCACTTCTGGTGATCTTGTGTGTGCTCTCAAAACTCATGTTCCTATTAGTTCTATCGTCTTTCCTTGCATTATAAGTGTTTGCAACATTGAAGGACAACTTGGTGTTTAAAGATGAAGGTTTCCTGTGAATGTTTTGAATTTCCAAAGTTTGATTTGAACTGTTTTCTTGTTTGTTGAGAGGGACTTTCAAGTTGATGATGACACCGGGTGCGAAGACCTTGCGAGCCCTGGAAGAGGTGCTGGAGCCTGCAAGCACGTCCATGCTGAGGGCCCTCACATCGACCAGCCCCTCCGAGGTGCCCACCTCACTTATGCCACTTTCTGCACTCTTTGTCACACTTAAAGGCTTCTTTGTGAACTTTGAAAAAAATGCTTTGGACATCGACTGTAAGTTGGCGTAACTGCCTGAGGTTTTAATATCGCTATTGCTGCCATTAGACACCAAAAAGAATTTCTTGAGGGTCGAGTCATTGACGCAGGTGTTGAAGCTTGAAGAGATGGAAGCACTACGGGATGTTGGTTGGGCTTTTGGTTGTTTAGAAGCATTATTCTTGCAGGCACGACCAATGGTAGAGACATTAGATGGATCATAAGGGGGATCAGATGCTCTTTTGATAAAATTTTTCGCCGATTTTTTATTAGATGACAATGTGATGTACGGCAATATGTGATGAAGATGGTGGTTGTTGAAGGAAGACGATGACGACGACAATGATGATTGCGATGATAATGATGGCAGTGTTGAAAAGCTTTTGAAAATTTTTTGATCTGTAGGGAAAAAAATGGTTGATGCCATAAGTTGATGATTCACACATTAAAAATATCTTCAAATATTTTCAAAAACTTTCTGTAACTTCAAACTTAACAACTAGTTAACTAAATTTAGAAACAAAGCTTTGCGGTATCAAACAAACGAAAAAACTCGAAAACCAAATAAAATGTTATTGTAAACTTGAAATGACATTAAGATTTAAATGTTAGTTAAGGTTAAATTAAGGTTAGTAATGATGACAGTTGAAGAACATTGAAGTCCCACTTGTTAAACATTAACTGAGATTTAAGACAATGGTTAGCACTTATAATGATATTTCATGGTTACAGTAAGGGTGACAACCATAAGATCAAATCAATCTTATGGTTAGAGTTACTATTGAAATACGCCTAACCCCATAAATGGGAGTATGGACGATATAAATGATGAGATGATAATTATTCCTTATCAAAAACACCTTCGTATATATCACTACCTCTAATCTTTTTAAATCACTACATAATGCCTACTCCTTAAGCATTAAATAAACATCACACCTAATAACCACAGCTTCATTGTATTCCACCAAGCTTTTCGTAATTTTTCGTAATCTTTTATGTTGAATATCATTAATGCGTATGAAATTGAACAATAAATCTGCACAATCATTCCTCGTTCCCACGTTAGTATCGTTGTACTGATTTATATATTATTATATATTTCTACATTTAAATCCTCTACTATCTTGGGCAAAATTAAATAGTATTTTTCACATTTTTTTCTATTATCGGTAACAAACAAAATAATAGTGATAAAATTAAAAAAAAACGTATCCGAGCAAAACAGAAACGTTGAAGCAGCTTTCAACGAGTTCAAATAAGAAATAAATACCAAAAAATTCTAACTACAACTGAGGTTAATGAAACCAACTCTGAACCACGATATACATATGCTTTTAAAACTTACAACGGCATCAAAAGGTGGTAGTGTAAGCGGCTATAATGGGCGGTGGTCATTATTGAATCATTTCTTTCAATTATTTGGTCATTTATTAAAATATTTAAAAAATTGAATTATTAAATAAATAATTAAATATCAAATTTATAAATATTATACCTTTATATAAATTACTATTTATATAGAATACCATGAACTCCACTGACATTTATATATGACTGTTTTATTTATAATTTCATCATCATCATCACTATCATCATCGTCGTCATCACCATCACGATTATCTTAAACCATTCCTGCTACAGAGGCAAAAACATACTTAATCCTCAACACCAGACTCATCGGCGCACCAATGGTGTCGTCATTTATGAAAGATTTTTCATTGAAATCTGGCCAGATGAGAGCAGAATGATAAAACAATCTGCAGAAGCACTCTAAAAGAAATTGGCTTGAGATGGTCATGTGTGAAACCAAAGTGTTACAGGAAGAAAGAATTTTTCGTATCTTTTGAAAGGGTAGCTACTTTACCAGTTAACAGACCTGCTAAGTTTGATGAAACTTAGCTTCGTACCTGAAACGAATCCCAACATCATCAAATAAATGTCATAATGACACTTCCTTGAACAAAGGTCCAAGCATTATTATTTTAACCCCCATGAAAACTACAAATTACAGTTATCATTAAAAACCAGTGATCTACCACTACCAACCAATAAACACCAACCAAGCACCCCTATCCAACAACCTCCATCCAACAGATACCCACCCATATTCTGAGCTTTGGCCACCATGACTTCATCAAGGGCATTATTGATGTCACCACTGCCATCATCAGGCACGTGCACATCTTCATCCCACGAGCTGAAGAACCATTCAGCCTGTTGGTGGTGTGAGATTGGTCATGGTGGGTTAGTGCTAATTGTTTTATGGTTACTGTTGAGCTCATACATAATTATTGTTGGTTATTATTAACACAACGTGAAAAAAAACTGAAAAAAAGTAAAACAACTAAACACACAAAACAAAAATAAATGAGCAAAATTAGTAAACTAAACCAATCTATCTATCTATCCGTCCATCCATCTGTCTATCTATTTATCTACCTATCTATCTATTTATCCATCTATCTTTCATCATGGTTATAATCGGTACGAACTATGAAGAATTGAACTGTCTTATGAACACAATAAAAAACAATTTGAAAATTTTTGGTTTGAAAATAAACATTGAAAAAACAAAACGAATGACAATATTACCAAAACAGAAAAAACTCCCAAAACAAACTCCTAGTAACAATTTTTTAAAAAACATAGAAGAAGTGAAACAATTCAAGTATTTGGGAGCCATTCTCACAGATGAAGTAGAACTAAACGCAGAAGTGGACTCAATAGCTTTTGGATGCTTAAATAAACTGGTGTGGTACCAGCCTGCAATCAAACAGTACAAAATTCCGACTGTTCAAGGCTGTGATACTCCCTGTTTTATTATACGGATGTGAATCCTGGGCCCAGCTTAATCACCACATTCAACGTTTAAATACCTTCATCAATCGCTGCATACGAACAATATACTTGGTCTGTCGCTTTTCGACAAATTAAGAAATACTGACCTAAGAAGACGTGCAAACATCGAACGCGTTGAAACAATACTCCAGCGTAGACGACTTAGATGGCTTGGCCATATCGAAAGAATGGAAAATACACGTCTTCCAAAACAATTATTAGTCAGTAAATTCGAAGAAGGTAAAAGACCTCATGGAAAACAACGTCAAAGATGGCATGATGTTATGAATGCTGACCTAAAAAGCCTAAATTTGGTTTCATCATGGAGAACTAAAGCCCTAAACAGAAGCCAATGGCGAAAAGAGGTCAACGTTAAGTTGAATGCGTTAAACCAGTTCAAAGAATATAAAGAAAAGGACAAAAAGGACCGCAAGAAAGAAAACTCAGGGACTATAACAGATCTGAAATGTCTTCAATGCAACAAGGTCTGCCTTAACAAGACTGGTTTAGCGAATCACATCAGACTATCACACACCACTGACTTTCAAGCAACAATAATTTGTCAATTTTGTGGTAAGGAATGCCGAATCATAAGAAGAAATGTCAAAAAACAGCAACACATACCCTTTCTACACCTGCCTGAAGGTGGATGAATGCAGCTGAAGAAGAAGAAGAAGAAGAAGAAGAAGAAGAAGAAGAAGAAGAAGAAGAAGAAGAAGAAGAAGAAGAAGAAGAAGAAGAAGAAGAAGAAGAAGAAGAAGAAGAAGAAGAAGAAGAAGAAGAAGAAGAAGAAGAAGAAGAAGAAGAAGAAGAAGAAGAAGAAGAAGAAGAAGAAGAAGAAGAAGAAGAAGAAGAAGAAGAAGAAGAAGAAGAAGAAGAAGAAGAAGAAGAAGAAGAAGAAGAAGAAGAAGAAGAAGAAGAAGAAGAAGAAGAAGAAGAAGAAGAAGAAGAAGAAGAAGAAGAAGAAGAAGAAGAAGAAGAAGAAGAAGAAGAAGAAGAAGAAGAAGAAGAAGAAGAAGAAGAAGAAGAAGAAGAAGAAGAAGAAGAAGAAGAAGAAGAAGAAGAAGAAGAAGAAGAAGAAGAAGAAGAAGAAGAAGAAGAAGAAGAAGAAGAAGAAGAAGAAGAAGAAGAAGAAGAAGAAGAAGAAGAAGAAGAAGAAGAAGAAGAAGAAGAAGAAGAAGAAGAAGAAGAAGAAGAAGAAGAAGAAGAAGAAGAAGAAGAAGAAGAAGAAGAAGAAGAAGAAGAAGAAGAAGAAGAAGAAGAAGAAGAAGAAGAAGAAGAAGAAGAAGAAGAAGAAGAAGAAGAAGAAGAAGAAGAAGAAGAAGAAGAAGAAGAAGAAGAAGAAGAAGAAGAAGAAGAAGAAGAAGAAGAAGAAGAAGAAGAAGAAGAAGAAGAAGAAGAAGAAGAAGAAGAAGAAGAAGAAGAAGAAGAAGAAGAAGAAGAAGAAGAAGAAGAAGAAGAAGAAGAAGAAGAAGAAGAAGAAGAAGAAGAAGAAGAAGAAGAAGAAGAAGAAGAAGAAGAAGAAGAAGAAGAAGAAGAAGAAGAAGAAGAAGAAGAAGAAGAAGAAGAAGAAGAAGAAGAAGAAGAAGAAGAAGAAGAAGAAGAAGAAGAAGAAGAAGAAGAAGAAGAAGAAGAAGAAGAAGAAGAAGAAGAAGAAGAAGAAGAAGAAGAAGAAGAAGAAGAAGAAGAAGAAGAAGAAGAAGAAGAAGAAGAAGAAGAAGAAGAAGAAGAAGAAGAAGAAGAAGAAGAAGAAGAAGAAGAAGAAGAAGAAGAAGAAGAAGAAGAAGAAGAAGAAGAAGAAGAAGAAGAAGAAGAAGAAGAAGAAGAAGAAGAAGAAGAAGAAGAAGAAGAAGAAGAAGAAGAAGAAGAAGAAGAAGAAGAAGAAGAAGAAGAAGAAGAAGAAGAAGAAGAAGAAGAAGAAGAAGAAGAAGAAGATCCATCTATCTATCTATCTATCTATCCACGCTTTCTGCTCACCCATCCACCTACATATAAGCACCAAACATGGACACATACATTAGAGATAATCGTCTCCACAATGCGACACTGGTCTCCCATGTTGCGAGCCATCACAGCTATGTTGTTGTCGTGTGGCCGGATGAGGGTTGGTCCAAACATTATTGCTAAGTTGTGTGCATCCATCTGTGAGTCGTTTGGTATTTATATTGGTATTGGATGTGTGTATGTATGTATTTCTGTATGCCTGTATGTCGACTATCAGTCATCTCAAATTTGGGTTATTGGTAGTGCAATAGGTACGCTTCACAGAGCTCTACTACTTTTTCATTATATTACTATTGAAGTATTATTATAACTTAGTTGAAAAGTTAAATATGAATAGACAGGATTAGATTGATTGATAGAAAGATAATAGTATATTTAAGAACACTAATAAATATTATTAAGACACAAAGCTGTTCGTTAACAAAGTAACATTGTCAAGTAACGAAAAGCTTTGTATCTCAATAAAATTTATTAGTGACCTTGAATATACACATTTTATTGTGGCTAGTGGAAAATCATCGGATAGATAAATATGTGATCTTTAGTTCGGTGACATGACGTAGTTTCTTCTTCATACTTGCCTATCAGCCATAGCAGTACGTAGTTCATTAGAAGTCAGCCTCGTGAAAAACGTCTTTTAGTATCAAACGAGATTATGAATCAATAGAAAACAATAACGAAAGATTTTGAAATTTTTTTGGCGGGGAAGGAAGAGGATGTCCACGAAATGTTTTCGATGGAAGACAATTGTCTAACCCCATGCTATGAGACAAAAAGAGTTAAACGAATAAGAACAATAATTGCCATTAGAGATGCCATGCAAAAGTTTGTAAGCAGAGTTTGTAAGCAGCAAAAAAACTCGTCCAAAAGAGAAAAAAAAGATTTTGTTTTCAAAATATAACCACGTTTTTATAAATAAATAAAAAACTCTTGTGAAACAATCAACACTTCAACACAAACTTTATTGTTCTCTTCATGACGAGTGACGAGGCTAAGGTGCTTGCAGATGTAGCGAAAGGTGTTGAAGTTGCGTTCAGGCAACTCATGTAGGAGCTTCTTGAGCTTCAACATACGTCGTTCAGACTTTTCCACACGAGTTGACTCAATCACAGCACTGTATAGCTCTGTTGGTGGTGGTTAGGTTTAAATTGTTGTTGACTGTTGCTAATTCACTCTATAAGTTAATGTTCTTGAGTGCTCAATGTTTAAATTTGAAACAGTTGTTGATAATTAAAACTACTTCATAAATCCCCCAATAATTGAAATACCATTAGTTTCTACAATTTAATTCAACATTAAAGTATCAACTAATGATTTTGAGTGCTGCTTAGATTCGAAACTGTTTATGATCATCCCTACTTCACAACTCCCTTAATTATATATCGATCAATATATATATTGGTTCAAACGATGTAATTAAGTATAGAACATCAAACAACCGTCAGTGATGAGAGGGTCAGGAATCTTGCGAAAGAAGAGTTTCAAGAGGGAGGTGACCAGGTTGACATCCTGCCACTTGTCGCTCTCCAAACATAAACCCTTCTCATCCTGCCAAAATCAATATTACCATCATCCTCATTTATATCATCATCAACAACATCCTTAACACTAAGACCATCATCATCAACATCCTTAACACTAAGACCATCATCATCATCATCAACATCATTAACACTAAGACCATCATCATCATCATCAACATCATTAACACTAAGATCATCATCATCATCATCACCATCAAACCTCCTCCTAACACAATAGCATTAAACCCTAAACTGACTCTGATGATATTGGATAAGTGGAAATCGATGTCAGACCTCTCAAACATTTCACAACCCCAACCCCTACTACACTAACTCACTAACTGGCTTTCACTCATCGCTCAACAACAACAACAACAATAATAATCATCATCATCATCCTCGTTTTCCTCTTCATCATCATCATTTCTTTATGTCCGTTTCTATGCTAGCATGGACTGGACAACTTTCCATCACATAACTTTTTTATAAGAATTTAATTATTCAAATGATCAATCCAATAAATATAGTAGAAGTTTGAATTTTTTAATTGGAAACAAGTTTGAGAATTTGGCGATGCGCCAAGCAAAATTTATAAGCTCAGATAGTTATCCATCATAAACACAAGTGAAAGCTCCAATAATAAGCAAACATGCTTAAAAGGGTTCCCTTATAAACCAAAAAGCTTCCTAATGAACTTTTTAACACATTGTGTTCCTTTTTACCATTTTATTCGTAAATTAACACGTTAACTAATAAATAAACAACACTTGTGTATTGCGAGGGGAAAAACAGTATGAATTCACTTACTCTACAAAGCTTTTCATGAGAAAACCTCACATTAGAAAATATATACACTGCACAAAGCTATATACAAACGTGTACACACAAACACTAACACAAAACCACAACCTTATCGATTTCTTCTTGGAGTTCCTTGAGGGCACCAGTGTTTCCTGGCACTCTGTACAGTCCCTGGTTGTCGAGGCCTTTCTCTTCCACTATCTTCACACACACCTCCACTATCAGAGGGACCAGCTGATTGATGTTGGAGAATTAGTTTGTGTTATACATGTAATTGTACATGCTATATTTAGTATATATATGAGGTCAATATACGTTGTAGTTAGTACATATATCAATTGGTGGTTTTTTGCCTAATAAATGGTTTATTTTTATTAATACATATGTAGTATCAATAATCTAGAGCAACTGCTGTCAACCCCAGTTAATGGCACATTTATGATATATTGATTGAATTAGGTTAGATTTTCCTCTTGCATCCTTGAAAGCATAGGGCTGCAACAGCACTCATAATATATTGATTAATAAATTGATATACAAATTTATATTTTAGTTTAATGCGTCAATTCATTTTGTGTATTGCTTTGAAGACTTTAAGAAATATGAATTAAATAAATAAGCTTTTACACCAAATTTACTGCATTTAAAACCATAATATTTAATGTCACACTCTTTGGACAAATAAACTGATAGCTTATTTTTTTAACTAAAAAATACACTAGACAACAAACAAACGGTAGGTAGACCACTAGACACCTCTAACACCCAAACAGCACTAATTGAAGGCAACAAGACATACCGGGTCAAAGGTAGAGGGTTGCAGGGTGTGAAGGGGAGCTCCAAAGACCCCCTTGTGTGTTTTGGGCTCAGGTTCGTTGTTGAGGAGGATGTTGGAGGAGCCATACCTCTTGATGGTTCGAGCCATCCTCCCTTTCCAAGACTCCTTCTGACTTACGTCTTGTGGTGAGGTGAAATATATATGAATATTAATCTCATTAAAACTGCTGTACATGTCCCAGTAACTGGGGTTGGAAGAGTTGGCTTCGATTTTTGAGACTACTTAAAGCTTAATTTGTAAAATAAAATTAATAACAATTCATATATAATTATATATATACAGTCATATATAGTAATTGAAAAATAATAAGAATATTAATATTGGTGAACCTTTTATTAATCTATTATAATACAAATGTTCACTATAATTAATAAACCTTATAAATTTTTAGAGACATCTTAATTTATAAATAATATTTAACAATTTTTTCACGTCAATTTATGGAAGAGCTTTAGTAAATTTTTTAAGCAAAAAAACAGCTATAATTTTCGATAAGTTTAGCCTTATTATAAAACATTAGCTAATCATGAATCGACGTAAAATAATACATTACCACAATTATTAAATTCTATTGAAATATGAAAGTATCCTTGTCATCGTTATTGGACGCTATAAATAGCACCAAGCCATATGAAACTCTGTGATGCCTCCTTCACTGACCCACGTTTGAGCACTGTTTCATCATGGAATTTTACTATGACGATCTTATATTAATAAGCTTTATCGTTAGTCCCATGAGTTGAATCTAGCATATCTTATAATAGAAGACTTGAGCTCACCTAATCAGAACTATAATTATGTGGTAATTAAGATTGAATGCTAAAGGTTGGTAATTGTTGTTATCTCTAGACTGCATTGTACTTATGAACTTAATGTCTCTGTGAGCTTGCCACATGTGACTTAAATGCTTTGATACTCATTCATTTCAACTTCACTATTCATATGTAAGAAATTGAGTTTATTTATTTCATAAAACAATTGATTGTAACTGGTGGCTTTGTAAAATAATTCACTTAGTTCGTATTGTTGGAACAAATTTTTATAAACTGCCAGTCCAAAATACCATTCATCTTGTAATTATCTGACACAAAACTCATAGTTCCTACACATGGGCAGTTTGCCTCATGGTTGTCATAAAAAGAATGATGGCCAAGCCAAATGACAATGATACCCAAGTATCAGGTTGCCGATACCTGCTACTGAAGTCTACTGTTATCCAGGTTATATCAAGAAAGTAGTCTTAAATTTAAGGCACTAAGTTTGGTGCAGTTTAAAGTCAATGTTTATAACACAAACAAGGATTTGAGTGATTGGTTGATTGGGTTATATCTTGGCGCTTATCTATACAAGTTAATGAGAAAATCCTTGACTTTTAACATATGATTTACAAGTCAATATGTAATTTAATGACCACACTTATGACTCACCCTTATTGGAGGGAGACTTCTTATGCTTGGAAACGGGAGAGTTTTTAATAGAGGATACTTGAGCGGGTGTCTGCACTGGCTTACTTGTGCTTTTCTTCGACTTTTTGTCTGCTTTCGCTGCCTTTTTTAACTCAGAATTTTTCTGAAATTCATCATTAGTGACTACAAGTCTCGAAAAGCTATGCTTAAATAAGGTATGTTAAACTGAGTTTTCTTAATGTCTCTCATACAAATTAAATCATTTTGAAACCTATAAATAACTAAAACACATTGATTAAAAATAAACTCATATTATTAACGTGAAGTTTATTCATAATCTATAAAAATGCAGTTAATTTACATAATACATAATATAGTTAAATTGACGACTTAATTCACATAAATCATTTTATCTGGCAACCTTAGGATCGTTTTCATACTCCTCCCCTGTAGCAATCATGGGATGGTTGAAAGCGTCCTTCAAATCAGTCGTCAATCCCTATTAATTATCATGATTTTTGAAAGATTAGTGTTATGTTTATCATCCTCATCACCATTGGTGCCTATTTTAGTTCACAAATATAATGTTATAAAGTTAGTTTTATATTAACAATCACCATCATCAACATCCACTCTCATGCTAACATGAATTTGGTTCTCACAATAAATAAACATATCATTACCCTCAAAACCCATGATAACATTCAAAGTGTATAATTACAAAGTTAAAATAATATAGAACTAAAACCATTATAAGATAAACACATGGTAACTTACTATTGGGCTGTCTGGGAAGAATTTACTGGCTTTAGTGGTAACATTGAAAGAGGAAGACCTGAGAGATATGAAGATGAATTGTAGCAATTAAAGAGGACAAACATTATAAAAGCAGCATCTGTTTGCGTTTAATGGAAGAAAATTGCTTAAAATCGCCAAATTTGAATAAAAATATCTGTTTAACATTAACTGTGCTTATTTGTGAGAAATGACGAATTTTGAAGCAACGCAATAAATGATAACATAACTAGGATAAAGAAGCTGGTAGTTTTGTATGTTAAGTAATGGTGATTAATCTCATAAGGTTCATAACCATATCCCATCATCATTATGTAAGTTATTATTGTGGTTGATATCTATAACGCATATTATAATGAAGCTGACGACTTTTCAGTTATATAAATTATGTTGTCAACCATTTGTGTCATCAATTGTTAATTATGATTATATAATGGCCTAGAAAATCTTAGCATATAATCACATTGGTTAGTAGTATGTATGTACAGTTGTTCCCATTTATAAGAAAGGTAGCGTTATGGACTGTGCGAGCTATCGAGGTGTAAAGCTTTTAGAGCATGGTATGAAAGTGTTGGAAAGGTTGCTGGAAAAGAGGTTAAGAAGGTTAGTGAAAGTTGACCAAATGCAATTTGGTTTTATGCCTAGCAGAAGCACAGTGGACGCTATTTTTATTCTTAGGAGAATGCAGGAAAGCTACCTTGAGAAGAATAGGAAGCTTTTTATCTGTTTTGTTAATTTGGAGAAGGCTTTTGATCGGGTACCAAGAAAGGTGATTGAATGGGCGCTGAGAAAGAAGTTGGTCCCAGAAAGGTTGGTCCAGGCAGTAATGTCGATGTACAAAGGAGCAAAAACGCGGGTTAAGGTTGGAGATGGACATTCAGAAGAATTTGATGTAGGTGTAGATGTCCATCAAGGATCGGTTTTCTCGCCGTTTTTGTTTTCAATAGTGCTAGACGTATTGTCGGAAGACGGAAGAAAAGGTGCCTTATATGAACTGCTTTATGCAGATGATTTGGTCTTGATGGCAGAGACTATGGAAGAACTAGAAGCACAATTCATCTGTTGGAAGGCAGCCTTTGAAGGGAAAGGATTGAAGGTTAATCTGGGTAAGACAAAGGTCATGGAAAGTGGTGGTGGGGTTGTTGTGGTAAGAGGGCTAAGGTAAATTGTGTGAGGTGCATGACATGTAAGAAGTGAATTCATGCGCGGTGTGCTAGGGTAGAGTTTCTCATAGAATGAATGGAAATTTTGAATGTAGGGTTTGTATAAATGGTGCAAATGTGGAATGTAAGAATGCTTCAAATGGTTGTTTAGGTGAGTTGGAGAGGGTAAATAGTTATTGTTATTTAGGAGACAATGTGAATGGTGGAGGAGGAAGTGAGCTAGCTGTTACACGAAGGATCGGGCTGGACTGGAAGGCATTCAACAGTGTGTCTTCTATGTTATGTGGTAAAAGACACACATGGAATATTAAAGGACAAATTTATAGGACATGTGTGAGGCCTGTCATGACATATGGCTTGGAAACCTGGGTAGTAAGATCCGTTGAAAAGAGTATTTTGAGAAGAGCAGAAAAACGGATGCTTAGAATGATGTGTGGCGTGCAGCTAGCTGATGATGTGAATACAAAGGAGTTGATGGTTAGATTAGGGTTGGATTGTACGATCGTTGAAGTGGTGAGGCAAGGAAGTTTGAGATGGCTGGGTCATGTAGTAAGGAAAGAGGATGACGACTGAGTCAAACAGGCATGGAGGTTTGAGGTTGAAGGTAGTAGAGGAAGGGGAAGGCCAAGATTAATCTGGAAAGGGATGATGGAAAACCTTTGTCATGGTCTTGGACTAGTTCTTGAAGATTGCTATGACAAGGTGAAATGGAGGGAGAGGATTAGGTCATGGAAAGAAGTCAGTGACCCCCTGGAAAAAAGAAAGATGCTGACTATAATAAAATGATGATGATGTAGTATGTATGTAGTAGAATGGCCTGACTTTATTGTATGAGAAACAAAAACACTATGTATTTATTTAAAAAAATACACTAAAAGCTTCTGCTAAGTAAAAAAATATTTAATGAAAGTTCCACATACAAAAATCTCAATTTTAAAACATTAATAAATACTTAATGGTTTTTTTCATGGTATTGTATTGTATCATGAACATTAATTATTGAAATAATGACCACTCACAGCATTTGGATTGGTTTCATGGATGGATCATCTGTCATGAGAGAGAACATGATGATGTTTGTATTTTAAGTATATTGATATTGGTATTAGTATTGAGATTGTGGCATCAGTTTTGGTATGATATTAGATATAAAATCTACTATAATAAGAATAGTTAATCTAGTGAAACACCCTCCACAATTAATTTTACATTTTGAATAACACATAATGTAAGGTTATGCTAAATGAATGTTACAACTTTCTTAACATCCTTGTTAAACTTTCAAGTTTAATTTTAGAAAATTTTTCAGTTATATTTAGTCTAGGCTTGGGGATAAAGGATGTATGAATTGATATTTCATGAAGTTAAAATACTGTTAGACTTTCACAGTGTTGTTGTATATATTAGTAGCATTTAGTGTTGAAGCTTATATTTTTGGGTTTGAAAATTGATTTTTAAATAGATTTTTAATTATTTAGCAGTTCAAGAAACTTTATATAGAAGGGTTGTGTTTCAAAGTGTTTTGGAGTTCCACATATTCATGCTTTTGTTGATGGTGGTTTTTATAAAAGAATAAAACATTAAAAAATATAATTGAAGATACTTGATATGACAATTTGATTTCAAATATTATAAATAAGCTAAAAATAGCTGAATCTAAAGAAGGTCATAATGCTTTTTGAAAAATTATTTTAGAATATAGTTAAAATTTTTTAATTCATGACAAAACTCAAACAATTACTATATATATACTTTTTAGGTTAAATTTTATGTTGTCATCTTTAGTAATCAACCTAAAAAATCATAGTTTGTTAGTATAGAGATGGAAGTATAAAATAAAAAATGCACCAACCTTCTTGTTCAGCCAGTGTGTCATTATCTGTTTTGATTATAAAGCGCTCTAAACTATTCATACAATTTCACATACTTTAAAAAATCCACTTCAGTGGAAAAATACTAGTTTAAATTATCTTGAATATATAGCATATAATTGGTAATTAATATAACGATATAATATAAAGTACTAATATCCTATGAGTGTTAATGTAATATAACTGACTATTGACAAAGCAGGTTGAAGCAGTGATAGCTTCAGGGGCTGAATAAAACCTCACTTGTTCCTCACTACCCCTCCTTTCATGCACCAC
Organism: Pterobdella sp. o SKG-2022; assembly: GCA_964035795.1. Lineage (NCBI taxonomy): Eukaryota > Metazoa > Annelida > Clitellata > Hirudinida > Piscicolidae > Pterobdella > Pterobdella occidentalis. Next base: position 4,673,930 of record OZ038322.1, read on the forward strand.
TTTCTCTTTGTTTTCTGATAGCTTGCAGATGGCAAGCTGATGATTAGGCACATCTTCACTCACAGGACGATAATGGCTGATCACTTCATTGTTGAGTTGACAATGCTCTAAATTCTGAGTGCTTGTTTCTAGTTTGGCCACTTGATTTTTTGTATTGCTCTTTAAAGATGATGAATGGGTTGATGTGATTGGGTGGATGTTAGTGGTATTAATTGATGGGGTGTCTTGAAACTGAAATATAACTTGATGGCAACTTGATGACTGGGATGGTGGTGACGAAGCTATAAAACTTTGTTGAGTTGGAGACATTATGGGAGAAGTGGTGTAGATTTCGAGAGATGGACAATTCTTAATCTGATCTTTTAATGACAATCGATTGTATTTTATATTCTTACATGATGTTTCATTATTTTTAATAGCACTGATAGGTGGTGCTGAAAAAGTTTTAGCTGTTTTGGTAGCAGTTATTGTAGAAGCTGTTGTTTGTGGTAAGCTTTGGGAAGGTGAATGCAAACAGACAGGTTGTGAAAGTTCTTCAAAAAACATTTGTCTCCGACCTGCAATTACTGCCATGGTATCTTTAATGTGGGCTGCAGCCTTTAAAATATTTTCATTCAAATTAAATTTCAATAAAATATTTTAAAAAAATGGAATTTTAATAAATATTTTATACATCAGACTTATTTCAATTTAACTAATTTTTAATTTTACGTGAAAACTAATTTTGAATGTACCTGTTTAGCCTCTTCAGAAAAGAAACAATTATCAAAATTATTTCGAGATGGTTTGGATGCAAAAGTTTGAGGCAGAGTGTTATAAACAAAAATTTGTTGGCCACTATTTATAATTGAAGGAGAGTGAGTAATTATGCTAGAATTCATTTTCGTATCTTTGTTGTCTTGAGAGGCTTTTTGTGTAGATTTTGTTGAAGAAACATATGATGGTGAAGAAGATGACTGGTTACTTATGTTCCCGACATGCTTTTGATCTTGATTTGTGTCCAGCGAATAAACGTTGTGCGTTTTATCACTTTTGAGACACTTATTTGATGGCTTACAATTTTCATTTTGACTCAATATGTTTGATAAGTCAATTTGAAAATTGTAAGTCGGAAAGTTTCCTTCAGACATTTCGGTCTTGAAGAGAGATATTAAATAACACTAAATCTAAACCGATCGACAAATTATATTTAAATATAATTTAGACATGATTTTGAAAATTTGTGGTTAATCGTATTCAGTTTGTGAAATGAGCTTGAAATTGTCCATTATGTAAAATAAAATTTTGATTCAACAGCAATAGTTTGAGAAATATATTTTTTGATAATATTCCAAACAATTAATTAAATTTTAAAATTGAGAGTAAAACGAAAACATTTCAGTGAATGCGGATGTAAAAATATATAATTATCTAAAAGTATAAAGAATTTCGCCATTTTATTGAAGATAACACTAACTATCAAATATTTTTATGCATACATAAATCATAAAACCATGTAAAACTATTATTTTAAACTTAATTAAAAACTTCAACAATTAAATTTTTTTCAAATATGAAAATTAATTTATCAATGATAACATCAACCAAGTTTTCAATCGTTTTTTTTCTTATTTTATTTCAGTTTTTATCTTCTGTTTCAAGATATTGTTCATTTTTCATGTTTTTATTTAATTCAAAACTATGACCTTTTTTTATATCATCTAATTTTTGAACTTCTGCAACAATTTTGTCTATTTCTTCGATTAATTCTTTTCCCTCTTTTTCTGTTATTTCTTCTTCTTCCTCTTTATTATCTTCCCCTTCTTCATAATCATTTTCATCTTTTTTACTTTCAAGTTTTTTATCATCATTTGCTTCTTCGCTCTGATCTTCCTTTTTTTCCACATTTTTTGTTGTTCCGTCATTTTCAAATTTTCCGTCAATTCCTGTTTCTTTTTTATTCTTTGTTGTTTCCACAGCTTCTTCATTTTTGGGGTTTTTTGTAATATATTCAATTTCCAATAACTCCTCATTTTCAGTGTCTTCTTCATTTACGTCTTCTTCCCAAGTTTCAAGATCAGTCTGTGAGAGTTTTTCACTCTTTTTTCTATTCTTTTCGGTAATTTTTTCAAAGTATAAGCTGGATATATCATTGAGTCTATAAGTTGCTTTTTCGTCAGAATTGGAGGTTCTTGGAAAGAAGACATCCTCAGTTACATCTCTTGTTTCTTCTGATACTGAAGTAATATCACGCAAAGACTCTCCAGATTTCACCTTTTCTAAATTATCTGGATTATATATACTTCTATTTCTGTTAAAAATATTATCAATATATTTTTTTAAAAAGAATTAATATCTGCACGAAACCTGTGAGAAAATGGGTTCTTTTCAACGTCGATCTCCCACCTTCTTAACAATTCTTCCATTTTCCTACTTAAGTGTATCTGAAAATCAATCGTTTGACTCCAAAAAAAATCAAGTTGCACAATGATCTATCGACATTTCAACTTTATCTAAATGCTTGTCTGAGCATTCAAATTTTTTGAAATATTTTGACGAAAAATCTAAATGATATTCTAAAATGTTGAAGCTTATTTATAAAAGTGAAACCTCAGGTTATTTAAATAAATAAAATCTAGTTTTTTAAATAAGTTGCTTCTAAAATTGCTCTAGCTTCACTAACCTTTGGACAGCATTCCTTGATACGGTCGTAAGCTTCCTTTGAAGAGTAATATAGAATAATATATCATTCAACTATAATTAGAAATGTATGGTATAACTAAACACAATGCATAATAAGAATTGCAATAAATAAAGTACACTGAACAGAGTTTTTTGACTGTTTCTATCATAAATAAGATGTACCATGAATCAGTTGTGAAGCAAGTTTTAAGAGACAAAACAACTGTTTCTAATGAATTTCTCAAGCCAAAGTAACTGATTCCAAGTAAAATAATGTAGAATGTCGTATGCACCAAATTATTTCAAAATGACCAGAATAAACTAAAACAAGTTTCCCAAATGAATTTTATTCTATATATTTTTTAACCATCAAATTCCTAGACAATTACCATAAAAATATTCATAAAAGTTTATTAAGTTATTTGTGAACTAATTATTCCGATACACCAGTCATTCGGTCAAGAGTCATTTCTTCGCAAATATTTCAACATGGTTTTATATAACCATTGAGAGTTATTCGCCTCACAAACATGAAGTAGGAAAACAAGATTCAATTTTTTCTTTTTTTTTAGATTCAATTTTTTTAATATTTTAGAAAATAAATACGTGTTATAAAAAAAAATTCATATTTAATTCTTATTCTTTCTCATATATGATCATCATCATTTCATTCTAGTCAGTATCTTCCTTTTTCCAAGGGTTTACTCACTTTTCTTTGTATTAAAAATTTTATTTACATTTTTTTTCATATTTAAAGATGTTTAAAGAGTGAGAAAGCAAGGGCATGCTTTCCACTCACTTATAAATGCTTCAACAAATGAAGTATAATAGCCTAAATTAAATTGTAAGGTCAAAAAACACAAAGTATGTATTTTAAAAAAACACTAAATTACAATATAAAAATGAATAAAACTCCAGCGAGGGAAACAAACACAATTTATTTACTCAATCAAAATGCTTTTCCAAAAAAAATTTTACCTTATCAAGTGACCAAGTTTTTGTTCCCCTCACTATTGTTATAGGCTATATTATGTCATAGAAACGCAACCTTGTATGTAACATCATAGAGATAGAGGTAGTAGACAATAGCAATGGCAGCATTAGAGTTAACTCCGTACTTGGAATATATCAAAACCCCCTTCGGCTTGTCATAATTAAAATCTAAGTGTACATACAATTGCATTATGGTTTCAAAATCCATGGGAGTTTTAGAGATGATTAATATAGCTTTTAAACAAACCTATAAAGTCGCAAACAGTTTGAAAACGAAAGTAAATACTGGAATCCACCGTGTATGGGATGTTGAGTGTGAGGATATTCTTACTTATATTGGGGTACCTAGGTTAGGATAGAAAATCTCATCAATACGATATTCAATACTTCAACTATTAAATTAAAGTTTAGACATTTGAGCGTTGAAAAACACTCAAGTTTTGAACTAAAGGTTGAACATTAAAACGGTAAGCAAACAGACAAAACTTAAACACTAAAGCTTTGGGCATAGTTACAATTTACTAGGGCAGTCACTGCAGTTAACATGTCTTGTGATTTTGAGGTCTTTTTGGATTGATGGCTTCTCGGCATGGAGGCTACGACCCAAGTATAAGAAGCCAGGAATGATCTCGCTAGGGTATGTTTCGAAGTCGTCCAGCTCCTGGTGGTTTTGTTTAATTCGATGATGAAAACGTGTTATAAGTTTGATTTTATTCGTTATAATAAACCCCCAAAAAATGAATTTTGGAAAAACGATTAAATTTTTGAATTTTTTATTGACACTAAGTTTTTCGCTATAATTTCTCAATCGTCATCAGGTAAGTGATTTTGATTGGTTTATAACTCCAGTAGCAATTTCTTATAGTCAGCATTTTTCCTTTTTCAGGGGTCACTGACTTCTTTCATTGGTCTTACACTCTTTCTAATTTGATGTCTTTAATTCAGTTTTAATAATATATCATGGTAAGGCTATACTAGAATATAAAAATTCTAGCTATTTTTGCTTAATAAATGTTATAAATTTTCTCATAATATCATCGTTTAACATTGTTGAATAACGATAAACATTGTATCCAACGGATAGGATTAGATATGATTGAGTTTATTAAAGATTTTGATTGTTTATGAATAATTTTAACATTGCTTTTAATGTATAACTTTAAAAAAAATATTTTATAATTCTGAGAAAATCAAAATATGTTAGCAATTAATATCTGTAACCTTGGGCATATAGAGCACTTTTCTTGTTTTCAGGAAAGGGTAGATGGACGAAAACAGAATGTAACCTCCTTTAAAGTGAACTTTATATACAATTCTAAATATAATCTTAATGTATCGATCATCTCAAGCCAAAGAAAAACAAAAAAAATTATTGAAAACTTAATATTTTTATCAAAAAGTACGAAACAACTTGAAGATATTACACTGTCAACGGAAAGCTTTGTATTGTTAATAAAAATATTAAGCGTTCTATACTTTTAGTTATACCGCTAACAACCCCACGATATTGGTCTATTCGGGCACCTTTAAGGATCTTGATAGGAAATCTGGCACCACTCTCCCATATGGTGTTGGAACATTGGATAGTGGAGGCTGTAATGTTAAAAGTTGATGTTTTATTGATCTCTAAGGCTATTTTCAACGATATATTGAGTAATGTATTGTCCAACGCTAACGTTTCATGGTGAGGCTACACTTATCGAAAATTATAGTTGTTTTTATTTAATAAATCTACTAAAAACTCCCATTAAATTAACATAAATAATTGTTGAAAAATAATAAATGATACATTTAATGGTATATTCAATAATATATTGAATGATAATAGAAACTATGAGCAACAAATTTCAAATACAAATATTTCTTTACGATTGGGGTTTTTCTCGTCAAAGTCATGATCGTAAATGGCAATGTGTGTCCTGTTCTCCACCTCGAACTCCTCACACACCAAAAAATCTTCACCAAACTTAACATTTTCAAAATAATTGCATTTAAAATTTAATTCCTAGTAATTTATAAAGCCCTATTTTCAACATGAGCCACTAACCATGGAATGCCTTTGTGCAGTTAAGTTTAAATAGTTGAGTTTAGTTGTAAGTTGAATTATTTAAGTTAACTTATGTTATTTAAAAATTTTTATTTAACTTAACAAGTTAAATTCAGTTAGTTGAATTGAAGTTATCATAGGTTATTTAAAATCTTTAGTCAAGTTTAAAAATTGTTATGTTAATTGAATTGCTTGCGTTGTGTTTTTCTATTTAATATTCACTTTATGTTAACAAATCAAGTCTATTCATGTTAGTTCAGTTATCCAAGTTAAGTTATGCCATGTAAAAACTTTATATTTCCTTTAATTAATTGAAATTATCGAACTCTGGCGCATGCGCGTGTAAGTAAATTTTGAGATGAGTTAAATTTTGTATCGTTTGTATGTTTTACCACATACAAACTATTAGCTTGAATAGTTTAGTACGAATAAAATTCAAATCAAACATTTAGTAACTAAGCAACCTAAAGCTTTTCGTAGGTAAAGCTCACATTATCAACTCTTAGTAATAAGGGTTCGACTCCCACAAAGCTTATTTAGTTAATAAGTATTTAAATTGAAGTGCTTTTATACAAACTGAATACCTATATTGTGGAAACTATCATTGATAAGCTACTGACTTTTCGGATGGTCTTTGCAGTGATGATGTGGCTCTCATTATAATGCGCAACAGACCTTGCATCTATGGAAAAATATACGGAACTGTAACGATGTGGTCTTTTGGTTGTTTAAAAATTGTTCATTTACCAAGGAGAAGCAGGAAATGTGGATCTGAAAGGCATGGGTATTTGTATTCAGAGTTCAAGAGGTTGAATAAGTAGTTGCAGTCAATGATTTCCATACTTTCAACCATTTTTGGTATTAATATTGAGGGTTTAAGTAAGCAAGGAAGTGATGTTAAAGGTTTAGGACTAAAACAAATTTATTGAAATAGCTACTAATATTGAAGATAAATTTGAACACTATTAATAGCTACTAATATTGAAGATAAATTTGAACACTATTAATTAAAAGCTGAAGATTTGAAGATTGAAAATACTTTATAGAACTTTGATTTTTTATTATTAGCCAAATTCTTAAAAATGGTTACTATTAGAAACTGTGATATGACTAAAAACATCATGAATAAATAATAAACCCTTATATTAAATCTTTATAAGAACAAAACAAACTAAACTTATTATGGAACAAAGGTTTTATATTAAATCCAATTTTTTGAAATTAATCTTTTTTCCAATAAATGTATCACAAAACTTTTTATTCAACATGTAAAACAAAAAAAATATAATAATTTTAATTAAAACTCTACTTAATCAAAATTTAAAAAAAACGGTTAAAAAACTCCCATGAAACTAATCTCCACATACTTCTATAATCTCAAATAACAAAGAAAATTTTAAAATGAAAGGCGATTCTTAAATATACAAGAACTTAATTAAATTATCTGAGTGAGTTTGAAGCAATAGCGAAGGCAAAATTCTAATGGGTGCGAACTTTAGTTGCTAATATTTTTCCAGTTCATATGACCCTTGAAAACGGAATTTAATTTATATTGATGGGTTAATATCTGAAATATGTGTTGATTTATTTTGGATTCAAACGATTGTTATGTTTAAAAGTTTTGAATAGTTTTTTCGGTAATTATCCAAAGGAATGAATTATGATGTTTAAAATTTGCATTTAAATGATTTTAAAGTTGAAATTATCACAAATATTTAGATAAAAGCTTTATATAATGATTAATAATCGCAGACATATGCTGCCATTATATCAGACTGTAACGTACCAAATAAATTTTGATGATGGGGGTTATAGTACGTCCTTTTAAAAGCATATTAAAGATGAATACCAGCAGATGTACATTCAAAATTCTTGAAAATGCGTTATGGGAGTTTTGACTTCTATAAACACTCGTGTATCTAAAGCATCTTTCTGCGTCTTGAATAAGTGCTAGGAATGCTTCTAATTAAATATAGATTTTATTGATCTTTCACAAAAATCTTTCACTCTTAATGAATTTCAAGGCTTTTTTGACTACAAAACCTAGAAGTCTTTATATCACTACCAATATTTAATATTTCATTAAGTTTTTATGCAATTTTTCAACGATAAATTCTGCGCAAAAAATATATAAAAGCTGATCAATATTACATATGCATATAACCACTTTCCTAACCAATCAAAGTGCTTCTTTTTATACATTTTCCATCAGACGTTCGCATTGGTTCTCTATAAACTATTATGAGCATCGTTTCACCATCCGGATTCTAATATTTTGATTCATGTATATGCATACGTTATTGAAGGTACTTTTTAGAGTATTTCTCTAAAAATACTACTTTATGAAATATCTCACGAGAATTATCAGAACCCATGCTTAGTATCAGCAAACACTCACATGGAAAATATTATAAAATTTTTTGTTTAAAAGTAAAAATTTTAAAAGTTTATAGAATGTCTTGGTAGATTTAATATTCGAAACAAGCGTAAAACTTTACCTTTTGCACCTCTTTGATGCATCTTCATAGTTTACATTTATTTTCTGAAGCTCGTGTGCGAAAAGCATTGTTATTCTTAAATTCTCTTTTAAAAAAGCCCATCATGCTCACAATGCCTAAGTAACTAATGGCTTTAATTGCTTTCACATTTTGTATTTGAAACACAACTAATATCTTCTTTTAATTAATATATATATCACTTTCATTATTCTTTCAGTAATTCCATTGTTGTGTGTTTCGCTGCGATACGAAGTATAAAATTTTAAAAATCTTTCTATATGAAAATATTCGATGTTTAAAACTGCAAATATAGTTTATTTTTACCAAAATGCCATTTAACCTCATAAACTTTTTTGAGCAGTATTAAAACTTATAATTATCTCAAGATCCTTTCAAAACTATATGCTTCTAAAGCCTGGCGGAGAGAGAGGGAAGCGTTGATGCGAGGGTATTTAAAAGGAATCTGATGAGAGCTCGCAGAGAAAAGCATTGAAATAAGTCATATCATGGTATTGATAAAATATTTGAAGCTTTTTGTTAGATTCTAGTCTAATTAGTTTAAAATTTTGTAAAACAAAGTTCGTTTATAAGTTGCTTGAAGTGATATTTATTGATAATATTAACTCAAAATTCATTATAAGTTTGAATCTCATTAGAATAAAAGGTTCAGTTTTTTATGCAGTTGAAACAGAATCAATTTATTAATTTTGAATAGCAAGCATTAAATTTATCTACCAGTCTTTACGTCACAATCCAATCTCAAATGATACATCTGAGTTTATAAAATAATCAAAAAAAACCATATTGAAGCTCATCAAAGTATCAGAAGACATTCTTACTATCCACAAGTCTTGAAATAAGCCTTGACGTAGAAGGCTGCGTAAAAATGCTCAAACAACATCAAGTGCCTCCCTTTGAAGTGATCCAAAACATTGATTTTATGCAGCAAAAGAATTCACTTGTGTTCAAAAACTCTTGTTTGTTAACGAACGAAAATGACAACAGAAACAAAAGTAATCTCGTTAATAATAATTTCAATTTTAATTCTTTAGAATCAAATAGAAATAGTTATTCATCAGCTTTTTCACCGCCTTCTTTAAAAAATGTCAATTCATTCAGTGATTCAAGAGATAATTTGCTCAAAAACCTACCACAAAGCCTTAATTTTGTTTCCACTCCTTCAAATATTTTAAATATTTCTAAAGCTGTGAATGTTTCAAACGGGTCGATGCCATATTTCAGCGGCCATATTGGTGACAAATCTGATGCCTCGACACTTAATGGTTTTTCACCCATTAGCAACACCTCCACACATGCTAAAGAATCCTATGTCTCGGATTATGATGCTAATAAAGTAAACAAAAGACTAAATACAAACACAAAGACTGATTTAGCCATTGTAAAAACGTCAAATGAACTACCTTCAAACGTTGAGAATCCCGGGTTGAGAACTGATAGCAACGATAAAAATAACACAGAAGAAAAAACTGGCAGAAGTAGCCATAGACGTAAACAACCTCGCCAACAACTTAAATGTCATAGAAAAAAACTAGAACTATCTAAGGGTACACCAAGTCCTGTTAGCGATGATGGAGAGTCAATGAAGAACAGTTGCGATGATATTAATGAACAGTTTGAAAACTCCAACAGTATTTCTGTAGATCATAACGGGCTTAATAATAACACCTATGATAGAAACTCATTCAAAGAAACTACGTTCAGGCATGAAAACGCATTTTATGATGATCAAATCAAGATAAATAACGCTAAAGTTAATATCTGTCAAAATAATGGTGAAGTGAAAAATAGTGAAATCTTCCATAAAAATGGTTTTCCAAGAATAGAAGGTTCAGATTTTTTGGATAAAATACAAAAACGGAAAAAACTTTCTTTGTTAGCCCATCATAACCTCAAAAAAGTTTGCCTCAAACCCCCAAAAAGTATTTCAAGCAAAGATGATAGAAACTTTAATGAGAACAGCAACGAAGATACTAAAGAAGAAAACGAGGTCTGCGATAGAAAGAGCATTAGCGATGATGATTCTAGCAACTTTCTAATCAATGGGAAAGAAGAATCAATAGAAAACGATGAAGAAGATATATTTAACATAAGAAACACAATCTCACCAGATAAAAACCTTTATAACAGAATCCCCATCTCCGGCTTGGATAATGCTAATTCTAGCAGACTCAATACAAATCCCGTCAGCACAAATGGGCTTTTCGGTCTTTTCAGTAGTCCAGTCTTTAATTCTTGGAACATCATCCAAAACATGAGTACTATTCATTTTTTTTTATATAATTTTCTAATGGCCAGTTTGATCTTTAGTTCATCATTATAACTGTACACTTTAACTGTCTTTCTCATGTATTAAAAACGCGTATTTTCGACTTAAATCATTGTTATAACTTCTGTATTGTTTTATTCACCCTATAGTAGCAAACAACTCTGAAAAAACATTTAAACATAGCATCAACGGCAACTCCAACCACATCAACCGGCCTAATGCTGATGGACCGAAGGTTTGTACCCTCACCTTCTTCTCCTCCACCACACGAGCCAGCCCAGCCCCAATGGACTTTCGAAGAACAATTCAAACAAGTATTACTTGCAGTTATACCATTGTTTTGTGATAGACAACACAACGTAAGATATCCTCATAACCTCAAACTATAATGTTCTTGTGTCATGAGCTAAGTAATATAAGATGAAGGTATACCATCGTTTTACACTGTTGGATTGATGGAATGATATTGAATGGAGATGATTAATACTTAACTGGCATAATATTATGAAATAGGTGTGATTTTACAATTTCAACTTAAAAATAAAGTCTTTGACCAAAAAATTTTGAATCAGCGTGATCTGCACATAATAATGATTTAATTGCAGCTGTATGAAATCAACGATGACCCAAAGAGAAAAGAGTTTTTGGATGATTTGTTCTCCTTCATGCAGAAAAGAGGTTTTAAACTTTATTCCATATTGGAAAAAAGCTCTAAAAATTAAAACAAATTGAAATATTAAATTGAAATATTGGTTAGCCACTCATTTACAATGTTAACGAAAAGCTTCGTACTTTTTAAATAAAAATTTATAGTGTTCAAAAATTTTGTTATTATATTATTGTAGAACAATGTTTTTTTGAGTTAGAAAATGGGTCAACAATTTTTTAACTAGGCCTTTGAAATCAATCAGTTATTTGAAATAGGTCTTCAATATTTTATTTAAGGCTTCTCTGTCGAGTGCTAATCAAATTGGTTGTCCGTTTAACTCTATTCAAAAAGATTATAGTGCAATTTTTTTCTAATTCTTAGAGAGATAATTTATAGTCAAATATAAGAACTCTGAGATATTTTTGACGATAAAAAAAGACCTTAAAATAATTAATCGAGAAATACTGCTGTAGACTAACTTGAAATGTTGAACGAGAAAAATAAGACAATTTTATGCTTCAAAAACACCGAATCTAGAATTGATGATAACTTCAACTTTATAATAAAAGTGGCTCAACTATAGTTTAAGTAGTAACCTTCATATTGAAAATGAACAAAAAAAACAATGATTTGATGAGATTTATTAATTCAGGAAGCTTTTCAATTTCTCGGAAGAATTCGCCATGATGACGATTATTTCTGAGAAATTTAAAATTTTGTTGAATATAAAACTTACGTAACTATTGTGTTTTTCTGTTATATTTCATAAGGTAGTTGTTCTGAAGAATAAATATCATTTAAAAATGCTCTTATTTTGGAGTTGAAATAAAAATAATGAAAGCATTCATAAACTTTTTTCTACCATAAAGCACTAATAACTATGAGATAATTTTTAACTACGATTAGTGATAGGTTTCTGAAATACTTTTTGAAAACTAGACTAACAACAAATGTTTTAAAATCACGTTGAAACAACTATAACTTCGTATATCGATACTTTAACAAAGACTGAATATTTTAAAATGCTTATTTATCAGAAATATATAAATAATATGAATAATATAAAAAATAGGATTTGAAAAAAATATTTCAAAAATTAGTTTGTATAAATTTTTTTGAGAATTTTAAAAATATTTTATACCCTGTCAAATTTTTCTTTTTTTACAATTATCTCTTCAAAGCAACGAATTGTTTGCTGTAGTTCCAGGAAGCCAAATCTTTTGAAGTAATCTGGAGAGAGTTATTGAAGATAACATCAAGAATATTTTAATAAAACAAAAATTTGTGACAACGAATGAGGGAAAAGATAAATTAAAGGTTTTTAACTAAAAACTCGTGTAGATTAAAAGAAGATTTTGCATTTCATTAAACAATAAATTTGAAAAAAAATTTGTAAATAACAAGAGAGCAAAGAATTTAAAAAATTCTTTTTCATCTCTTAATTGATAATTAGGTCGGTAACATAGCTATGCATTTCCAAGAGTTTTTTACATTTTATTTGCCTCTTTATAGATAAATCTTGCATGTTTTAGTCTCCCATTTTTACCTTCTTTAAAACTATGTGTTTTAGTGAATTTTGGCAGCCATTCACAAACTAAAGAAAGTTTTATTTCGAGACGTGATATTAATTGGAATTGAATGAATGTTTCCCCTCCTAAACAAAAATACTCTTTAATCAAACACAGCTCAAATACATTTTAATCTCTTCACACCATTTTTCAAAAAAATTTTATTGAGACTAAAATCAAACCCCGTTAAAAATAAGTAATAAATTACTTTTTGTAGTATAAGATGTTCTTGAGATGAATAAGTGCCACTAATGCCTTCCAGGAGAGATTCACCATTATGATTAATCCATAAACATACCCAATCTATAAGCCAAATCTATAAAACTGATGAATTTTGTTGATTTTTTTGTAAGAGTTATTTATGAAGTTTGAAAGTCAGTTATTAAGCCGCTCCTAACTGAAGTTTTGGTTGCGCAATTTATTACTTTTACGAGGCATGTGGAGAAATTAATTGAAAAAATCATAAGAAATTATATAAAACAAACACGTTTATTCGAGAAATTAGCTAAAATTTTCCATTACTGAAATCTCATCATAACTAATTGTTGAAATATTAAGATAGAATAGGATATTTATACAGACATTTAATAGAGACTTCCAACACTATCACAGGGACACCAGTCAACCGCATTCCCATAATGGCGAAACAAACGTTAGATTTACACGAGTTGTTTCAATTGGTGGTCTCTAAGGGAGGTCTGGTTGAAGTGATCAACAAGAAGTTATGGAGGGAAGTCACCAAAGGACTCAATCTGCCCTCTTCAATTACCAGTGCCGCTTTCACGCTCAGAACTCAGTTAATACCCCTTTTCATTGGTTTATTTTGGTATCAATATTCAATACTCATCACATGCTATAAATGCTGTGAAATAACTCTGTTGAACTATTTTTATCTACAGCACAAGATTTTGTTTAAAAATATTCCTTAAAACAATGAAAATATCATATCTAACCAGATACATGAAGTATTTATACCCGTATGAGTGTGAACGTCTGCATCTGAGTACACTGAGTGAGTTGCAGTATGCAGTGGATGGTAATAAGAGAGAAGGGAAGAAACCACAAGGAGAAGAATCAATAAGGAATGGAAGTTCCTCGCCTTTCTCCAAGCAAGTCTCCACGGGTCTTTCAGGTAGCTTATATAGTTTTATCGTGTGGTTATGTGTTGTTTGAAGTGTGAGAAGGATTGAGAAATTTGTGATGGTTATGGATGGAGTGATGTTTTTTATATGTTTGAATTAATATAAATGTTTTACTTAAAACGTCTAACAACAATAATCTTATGTAACTACCTAGATCATTCAAAGTGATATTTCGTTAGTGAGTTATTTATGGTAGTGATGATGCTTTGTTTTTTCATCAGAGTTCATTTCAGCAGTTTGCATTGAAAAACAAGTCATAATAAAATTTGTTATACACATTTGAATACAGAAAAAAAAATACAAACTGGAAATATTTGAAAAGTCTTTGACATCGAAAATCGATGACTTTAATACATTTTTAGGTTCAAATTAGTTCCCGAATTATGGTTTTATTAACAATTTTTCAATGTAATTTCTATTATTATAATTACTATTTAGTTAAATCAAAATTAACTCCAAATAATATTTCATTTTCACTATCCTATTAATATTATATTATATTATCTTACTAAAATAATTATTAAATTTTTAATTATTTTCTGGACCCAAAGAAATACAAACAGGTTAAATAATAAAAGCTCAAAATGTCAAAATCTTTCAAAACTTCCAACACAAATATACCTTTAATGCCGAAGTGTCATAGTCTTCCTAGTACAGGCCTTCTCGACACTAAGTGCATTTATGATTGATGCTTCATGGCGCTGCATCTTTTAATTGCTTCTGATTAATTTCTAAACGATTTTCTATAGGTTTTAAGTTAATTTTATTGTAAATGATGAAGGTTTGGTTTTGAACGTCGAGAGTATTTAACGTAATATTCAATACAGTATTGCTTTATCTATGTAATTCAGTAAGGTTGTTCTGCTAATAAATTTGTTGTTTGAATTGTATTTACACTAGGCACATTTAGTTTTTTTTCTTCTAATTCAATTTTTCAAGCATCAATATTAAACTTCCATAATCTGCCCATCAAACTCACACTTAAAGATATTTCAACGAGTTCAAAGTTGAAAAAAAAAAAAATTCTTCAAGATTCTTACACGGATAAATAATGCCTCGATTTCCATTTATAAGTTTTTTTAATTACGGCTATTTAAAAATGTTTATACATATATGATAGACTCCCTATTACGGTTTGAACAACTCCAGCAGGAGTGTAGCAAGTTATGAAAGATTTGTGTGAAAATTGGAATTCATCATTGTTATATTTATCATAGAGGTAATAAACAATATAAAATATAATAAATCATTTGGAATTCTATTGTTCATAATCAATTTTTTTGAAAGTTTCATTAAAACCCCTTTTGAAACTGTCTTTTACCATTGAAAGTTGTTCTAAATGGTAATATGCTCTGCGAAAAAATCTTAAGTTGATTTCAAAAACTTTCTTATTTTCTAAATGCCAAATTTATTGACTCAAATCAAATAACATACAAAGCTTTGAAACAAAACAGTATAAATTGTTTTTAAATTATCAAACACAACTTTAGTTAACTCAACACTATCAAATTTGTCGCAAAATAATTGAAAAGTTCAAAACTGTACTTGAATTTAATATTTTAAACCATTCTTCAAACGAACTCAAATACCCTCAAATCTCTAAACCAATGTAAATCAATGTAACATCATCTCAACTCTCCACACACTTCTGCATGAGAATACTCAGGCATTGTGTATCAGGGTTAAAAGTGGCCATCACATTCTCACATCTCACTCTGGCTGGCAACTCAAAGTGGAAGAAATACTGGTTGTCTGCTTCTAATAGAATGTCTTCTTCGGAGACTTCAAGGGCACACACATCGACACACTGCACTCCAGGTAGCCAGACTCTCATCCCTAATTGGTCACCAGCTAATGTATGTAGTTGGTGCACCGGAGTTTTGATCTCGCTTGTCTCCATGTTCTGTATCTCTTCGATTATGATTTTCGATTTCTTCTTTTTTTGTTTTGTTTCGATCACCAAATTATTTTCTGTCAGTTCATCTTCTTGTGTGCTTGATTCTTTGAGTTTGGCGTTATTGAGAATATCTTCAAACAGATCTGAGGCAGGTTGAGTAGGTTTTTTCTTATGGAACCTTTCCATTATAGATTCTATAGCTTCCTCTTTACTCCCACCACACTCATTGTGTAAAGTATAATCCCTACAAATGACCACATTGTTTTCTTTCTCTATACAATCCAGTGCCAGTTGTATGATGGTATTTTTGAGATGGCTGTTTGGATCGGTGAGGTGCTTAGTGAAGAGCTGTGGGTTGAAGGCTATTGATATCATCTTGCCGGTTTTATTTGGCAAGTTTTTTAAAACTCCAGAACATAGCGGCACAGAATCTTGATCTGATTTGGGTGTTGGCACCTTTCCCCACTCGAATATGTTTACGTAAATCGACATCGAGAGGGGGTTTTTAAGAGCAGTCTTGACCGTCATTTTGAAAATTAATTGTTCCTTCTTGGACGCTTCTAACCCTTCTTTCAATTGTTTGTCTATGAACTGTTTGTAGGCTTGTGGGTTTGTGCAGCTCATCTCGTCTAGCATGTTCCAGAACTGTTGCACTTGTTTCATGTTGATGTTGTCTCCCATTATTGATCCTGCTACTAGTGGTCAACTATTATCTTTTGGTTCTTATTTAGGTATATTAAGTTCCTTCAAACTTGTTTCAGATAGTTATTCTTGATAGATTTTTGGTTAATTAGTAAACAGGTTTTATAGCAAATTTTTTGCTAGAAAATTGGTCAGTCAGAAGCAGAAACTTTCAAATTGAAGGACTTTACAAAAAAAACTTTAGTAAATAATAATTCAATTATATTTATAAGCTTTCATTATCAACTAAATATATAATTTTATGAAAATTTGACTTCAACATACAATTAAAATATATTTATTTGTAAAGAACTTTTTATTCAAATCATCGGTAAAACACGCTTTACGGTTACTATGGTAACTAGTAATAAGCTATTTTAAATGTGAACTAAGATAATGAGTTTTTTGTACATTTAAACTGAATAAGTTTTTCATGAATTTAAATTATAAAAACTAATTTTTTTAGTTTAAAAGTTATAATTTTTCAAAAATAAATATGAGCTGAAATGATGATTTATTTATGAATTTAGTTACAATTTTAATTTTTAATAATTTAAACTAAATTAAACATTAATTTTCATCAAATCACAAAAACAAAAAAATAAAACAAAAAGAACTGTTGTAACTTCCCTCAATTATATTCTTCAACTCATGTAAATGATTTTTCAAATTGTTTTTGCATTTCTTCACGCACATCGTGCTTCCAAGTTTCAAACTAATAAATTTTTCATAGAAACTTATCTATTTATATTATACTACCTCTATAATAAGCCTATAAAAATTTTTCTATGCTAATTCTCTATACAAATCTTTTTATAAAAATTTTCTACACTCATTTTTTTCTATTAGTTTCCCATACTAATGCTTCTATATTAGTTTCTTCATACTAATTTCTTCATAAAAATGAAACCTGTTGACCACTAAATTTTTACGATTATTCTCCAAAACACCTCATTACTGTAACTCCAAACAAGCAGCTGTCCATAAAATAAATATTACTATTACAATACTATCACCATGATGTAGCAATACTATCACTATATTATCACATTTTCCTCATAATAATACTGTATTACTATTACAATATTAGATATGTGGCCTAGAAACTTATGAAGTTAATGCAACTGTAATCTTATTCATAATTTAAATTTTAAATATGAAAATTTTGCAATACTATTATAATACTATTAGGAATGTGGAAATTTATCATTGAAATACAAAAGAAAAAATAGTTTAAGGGGAGTATTATTGAAACATAGAAATCATCATCAGGAGTAATGAATTGATTAGTGGCGACTAGACCATCAATACATATGCAACAACTGACGCTTTTGATAATTTCAATGAAAATAGTTTTTGGATTAGTGCCGGCTTTTCATCTTCATCATAGTTTTCTTAATTAAAAATTTTCCATCTGCTCAAATACACAATCTGCGTTTAAAAACCATTGAAAAGCGAAATGGAAACATTGAGTAGGAAATATGCCACAGTTGAATGGAAAATAATACATGCCTTGACACCACTTATCTTCACCGCATAGCACGTTAAGCGCCAATTTTTTATTTCTTTCGTTTCAATCATCTCGAATTTGTTTGACACAAGTTTATTTTTTTATAATATATAGGTTTAGTATATATTTTTGAATGTCAGTTCTTCCATGATTTTTTGTTCATTCAGTCGGTAGTGTTTCACGATAGAAGTCAAAACACCGTTTTAAAACACTGCAGTTAATGGTTTCACTTAAACTTAATTGATCTTACTAAAACACAAAGCCATATCTTAATATATCTATAATTTTTTTTTATACTTTTTCAAAAATTTTCATATTTAAAAAAAATATTTTTATCAGTGAATTAAATTTTTCTTTTCTCTGAAGATTTCTAATGAACTGATTCTGTTAATGGTTATTTCCCTGCTTTAAGAATCATTATTCTCATGATTTACTCTCCTTTTTGTTTCAGCATAAATTTTTGATATTTATGTACCTTGCATCAAAATATACACCTATGATTTAGGATTTGAAGTTCAACGTTAAAAAACGAATTAGCTTTGATGAGGAAAGATAAAATTTTTTAGGAATTTAAAAATCGCTGAATTTTGTTATTTTCATGAAATATTTGGTTTAAATTCATAAATTGAAACAAAATCTTAATGGATGAAAATCAAAATTAAAGACAAAAACGATAGCAATTAAGCATAAGTAGTAGCAGTTGTTGTAAGAAGTTAAGTCTACTGACAGGTAATTTATTTATTGGAAGTTGTTCATCATACTCATCTATCTGTTAAATTGGTGTATGTGAAGTTTGTGCGTGTTCTTTGTTTGCTAAGTATTCATAATGGCAACAATGTAGTGCGTTCACCTACAGAAAAATTGAAAGCTAAAGCATCCTTGAGTCATAGTAATACTCAATCTAACAGCAAACCAACTAATCAACCACCCAATTATCTGCTCCAATCACTAGTTGGTTCTTTGCATCAACCTATCAAAAACACTTCCCATAACCTTTTCCAGCATTTTCCACCTCCACACATGCTTTTTCCACTCAGTAATCTTTCCCATAGTAATGCTCTGAGAGTTCTCAGTGAGAATGAAACCGCAGCCATGGCTACTAAAGCTATGGTGCAGATGACTAAACGCTTGAAGGAAATGTCTTCAGAAAGAATAGATGAAACTGAAAGAGATAGGCGTCGGAGTAAAAGTGAATCTAGTAGTGAAAATAACGATAATGTAGATAACCCGCAACCAGATCACAAACCAAATCAAAGAACAAGCGATAAAACCTCGTTTGAGAATTCGAGCAAAAACAGTGATGAACAAAGTGTGACGAGCAATGATAGTGGTACAGTTGCGAGCAAGAGCAAGTTTGAAGAAAGTGAAAAAGTCCCAAAAGTTGTTCAAAATGACGACTCGAAGAAAAAGTTGGATGATAGACATGACATCAATATTAAACTTGTCTCAATGGGTTGGCTTATAAATTTTATTGATAAGTATAATTGAAGCAGCAATATTGTATTTATAACGTAATAAAAATTAAATAAAACTAAATTTACAAGCAATACCAGACCATTAAAGTTATTTCATTGTGAATTTACTAACTTTTATTCATCGGTTATTTAATTATTTAAAAATAGCACATCCCTACCTACCATTTGGACATTTTTAACAATTTAACACTATGAAAACGACCTTCAACAGTGAAGCTACAGGAGGAAACTACGGAAGGAATGAACGTGAGTATTGAGTTTGGTGGCAGAAGATATACCGGCTTCCTTCAACAACAACAAAAACAACAACTATAATAATAACTATAAAAATAATAATAGCAACAATAATAACAAAAACAACATTAATAATAATGTTAACAATTCCTATGACAACCAAAATAACAATTACTACAACAACCACTACAACAAAAAAAAATAAAAACCACAACAAAATCAACAACGGCACCAACAACAACAAAACCTTGGATTATACAAAAATACCAACGATATTTTGTATATATTACTGTTATGAACTTTAATGAAGCATAAAATGTTTATATTTCCATTCACTTTTAAATTTATTAAAATTATACTGATCTCAAAGCAATAAAATTTCATGAGTTTTGATTTGAAATAGTTGTATTATTGAAACATTTTGAAAACTAATGCGCTTAATCTTTTTCAAAATTTTTTTTAGCTTATGTAGATTTTCATTTTAAGATTTTGAAAAAACTATTTTCTAACTTTGCTTTTTTCTGTTGCAGTGTGGTTTTGTTAAATGTTGTTTATAAATCTTTTGAAAGTGTTAAATCTCATAACTTTATTATCAAAGTAGCATCTTGCATTCAAAAATTCTCAATAAATCAGTCGCAAGCTACCCCAGGCGCCGACAATGAGCCAATTCGAAGTAATTAAATGGAATTTCTTTTATAAATGTTTTGCTTCACTTTAGATTGTTTGCGAAGTGATGCATTAAACATATTCTCAAAAATGATACATTTGATATAATGCGAAAAAGCAACAAAAAAATACACAAACAGGCTTCATAATTACTTTGAAGAATATAAACCCAAAAAGGAAATCTAGCTTTGAAACAAAAGGAAACTCTCATATTATTTGGGTCTCACTAGCACACACACTCCAACTAAGTCAACAATTGAAGTCTCCATTGTGCATCTGTCTGCAACCAGGGTAGGGATTAAACTGTATGGGTAGCCTACTAGAAAAATAGTGGCCTTTGAAAGTTATCATTAGTTTCACTAAAAGTTTCATTTTTCTCTTTTCTATGTTATGTTTCATGGGTTGTTTGAATTCCAATGAGTAATAAATAACTTTTAAATAATCAGCCTCAAACATTTTCTTGTTTTTATGATTCATAATAACTAAATGTATTAGACACAAACTCAAAGTTATCCTACACAACAAGCTTTTCGTTATACTGGATAGCCCAAGTTCTACATAAGAAAGGCTTAGTTGAAACAATGGTATGTCTGCCATGCTGTAAGATTAGTTGTTGAATGAACATTTTTGTGTCGAATGATTGATATCTATAGTAATGGATTGTGGTTGGCTGGTAAAATTTATTTGTTATTCGCCAGCAGGGAGTTTCCATAACTAATGCTTGGGTAGTTACACTGAAGATGAAAATTATGTATTTTCGTTCGCATTGGAGATATAATGAATTTTTATCAACATTTTATCGAGTTTTGAAAGAATTTTACAGTAATATTATCAAAAGTGACTTTTTTACGTAGTAAATCTCCCTAAACTTGATTTCATTCAATTAATTTCAAAGCTTTATCGACTGAAAAACTTGTGATCACGGCATTGAAAAATGGCGTGAAAAGGAAATTATGCATGGGTTATAAGGTCCAAATAATGATTCCCATTGAATCTAAAAATCAATTCAATTTGAAAATAGATTAACATATAGATTTTTTGGTTACAAAGTCCATGTATTGATTATTTGGAATATTGAACTTTGGAAAAAAATTTTCCTTTTTAACAAAGTTTATTTATCGACTATTTTTTCAACTATTGGCTTTTGAAATTAAAAGTTCACTACACTCAACAATCTTTTGAGAACTCACAGATAAATAACATTGCGAATCATTTATATTAACGTTTCATGTTTAAAGCTCTTCAACTGAATAACTGTTCAAGAACCATAGTTCTTGAGTTAGTATGACATAAACCCCAAGTTTTAATAAAAAAATATATAATTTGTAAAATACTTGTGTTTCATTTAATTTAAAAAATAAATAAATTTATTGTTTGAATTTTTCAATTAAATATTAATTTCTTAAAACGTCAAACCAGCTTGGTCCTCCACTTTTTATTTAATATTCGCAAGCTTAACTAAGCCTCCAAAGCACTGGTTGGTATTATTTATATTTAAAAAACTTTTTGAAAATTTTCTAAGTAATTTTAGTGCATTTAAACACTGTATCTTCAATTACTTCGTGTTTACTGTGAGATATAAATGTTAAAATAAAAGTTCAGACACCTCGTGCGTCTTTCACACGACAACGTTTTATGCTGAAATTCTAGCTTTTATCATTCAATAAATATATTTCAAAACTCTTCTATTAAATTTTCTGGTAAAAAATATCATAAAAACAAAGTTATTTTTCGACATATTATTATGGATAATTGAAATTCAGCTCTCAAATTTAATTTTTCTCCTAGCTTATAAGCCCTTGTTTTAAACAATTGCGAGTATTAAAGACTTGCTCACACCCGCAATGAATTTCTGAATATTTAAAACATGATTTATTTCATAGTTTATATCTTAATCAAGCTTTAATTTGATTTAGTTTTTACGCCAGTAAAAGTGAAATAATTGCAGAGGGGACAATTTTATTAATGTTAAAAAGAATTTATTGCGTCACTGGCTTAAAACTTAAATGTGGACAGAAATATGAAACCGGGCTTTTAAAGTGTTTGTTTAAATAAATACTTTATCTCAATGTTATAGGTCTTGAAAAAAAACTGGGGTGTTTTAAGAATATTAATTTTTTCGGCAAGCTATTAGGTAAATACTGTTTTTAGTATATATATTAAATAAATATTTAGTATAAATATTTAATAAATATCATAAATATATGTATATTTACATTAACTAGACAGAAGTTTCCCAGTAATTGAACAGAGGAGAAGCTAATGAAGTAGTACATAAATAAAGTTTATGGAAAAAATTCTTTTAAATTGGTGAAGTTTCACGCTATTCCAGGACTATAATGTCAAAATTTGAAATTTAAATGTTCAATTTTGAACAAATAAAAGCTTATATAAATTTTCTGTACAATTTTTATTTTTTGATTACTTTGTTGTGAAGCTAATGTAAGGTTAACTCTACAAATCTTTTCAATCTCTTGGGAAAGTTTATACTATGAGAATTCATAATATTTAAATTAATGGCAAAATCACCTGTACGTGTAAAACAATAATATGAACCTGAATACCTTAAATATCAATATGAAATCATATGAGGTAAAGTTGAGAACTTCTGTCTTCATATTAATACGTTATATATGAACACCAACCTTCTCTATATATTTGAGTTATATATGTATATCTCTATACAAACAGTTATGTATTTAAGGTGCATATATATTATAATAGCTTATATATTTAGGCCGTATTATGTCACACACTCGACCTTCGTCTATAATTATCTTTATTCCGGTTATAGGAACTTATTTAAAGGTGCAAAAGTTGTGTGTTTTAACTAGCTGGAGCTAATTTTTGTATTTGTAAGCTTATGAAATAACTTTTTTATGAAAGAGTGCTGTTTTTGTTTCTGATTGGAAGTTCAAAATAAATTTTATCTTTTCTCAAAACTTGCAAACTTCAACAAGCAAAACAACTAATTTAACAACTTATAAAAGCCACATTTTAAAGAACACCTACATACAATATAGGATATAATGCATACGATGGAGTAGAAACAACATTAAAACTACTGAAACTTTTTCCTTACGATAACCGATACTGGCCCCTAAACAATGGGAGATTCGAACAGAGTGGCAGTTCACCGCAGAGGAGCTGTACGTCAAAAAGACTGTCAAGAGGTGAAGGGTCACAAATTCATTGCACGGTTCTTCAAACAGCCGACCTTCTGCTCGCATTGCAAAGACTTTATCTGGTGTGTGTTGTTGTTTTTGCTTTTTATTTTTGCACAAATGAAGAGCGTTTTCTGATCATGCTTCGCTAATTAATGCATATTTCTCTTATCAGTGGGTGCTTTAGCGCTATTTGAAATATGCGGTTTATTAATTCATGAATTGTTTATAATTGCTTTGAAATCTCCAGGGGGTTTGGGAAACAAGGGTTCCAATGCAACGGTGAAGCTTCATTATATTCTCATACAGTTTTCATTATGATAATAATTGGTTTATTGATTGTAATGATGAGTGCATTTTGCAGTAAGTTTAACTAAGATCAATATTCGAATGGTTTATAATCACTATTTAAGCATTTCCTTGCTATGGAAAAATAATATTCAAGCTTCTTATTTTGTGAATATAGAAGTGTTTATTGGTGTGAAACAGCCTCAAATCATAACTAGGAACCTATTATGTGACATTAATTAATACATGTGTGAGCAGACATAGTAGTGATTGCTCAAGAGGTTGTCCAGTTGGCCACCTATGATTACAAAGATGTACTTCAAAGCAATATTTCATTCAAGAATTAATCAATCACCATTTCTGAGGGAATATTTAAAAACTTCAAAAATCATGAGTTTTTTCTCTGTATAATTGCGGTGTTTGCCATGTATTTGTAAACATCTCTGCGGAAATACTGGCATCGAGGTTCTTCAATGATCGCAGAGTGTTGTTTGGTTGTGCACAAGAGATGTCACGAGTTCGTGAACTTCACCTGCCCTGGAATCGATAAAGGACCGGATTCCGATGTTAGTTCTATTTGTTGTGGTGAAGGGAGAATGGAAAGGTGGGTGGATGAGTGGTGGTCTGTACAAGAGTGAATAGGTGGATGGGGAATTAAAAAATAAACCGATAAATTGATTGATAGATGGATGATTTGATCAATGGATGTGAGGTGGGTGGATAGATGGATAGATAGATAGATGGATGAATGAACTAAAAGATGGATGGTTTGATGGATAGATGAATAAATGGATAAAAGAAAATGGATGAGTTAATGATGGTTTCGTGAAATAAATAAAGTGCATATAGTATTGATGACAAGGAAATATTTGATCGTTGCAACGTTTTTTATCACTGTTCTAAAAATTTCCTATTAACAAAAAAATCTCACCCAAATTCAAAAATAATAATTTCCAAAAATCTTTGCTCGCAAATATTCTTTGAAACTTGAAGTTAGATTTTAAACGATTATTTCAATTTATTTTTATTACAATACCGTACCATCATTTGTAGAAATGTCAGAAACGCTTGTTTTCTATTACGTTTCAGGCATTTTTTGTTGCAGTGAGCTGCTATTTTTCTTGAATATTCAAAAGTTTATTTATGCGTGTATTTATTTTGGTGAAAATTTCCACATTTTATTGCTGTCTGGAAATTTTATGCTCCATATAGCATCCTATTGCCTATTATTCTAAACCTCGCTTTGTGAACTTTTTGAAAGAGAAAATGAAAACAATTTCTGGAGAATTTCTTTTGAAGAAAACCCAAAAAAAACAGATAAATTATGAAGAGCAATAAAAGCGTATGTCTGGCGTGGTAGTATTAAAAGTTACAAAACAAAAATTTTTAGTTGAATACAAGAATCGCTTGATTATTCTCATAACATTAGCGAGGATTCCTGTAATTTTCAAGGAAATAGACCATGGGTTTTATCGATCACTATTGAAATTCTCTATCACTTTCATTCTTCTATTTATCAAGTCAACAGTGCTTTAATGTTTGCGTTTCGGTTGTGAGTATTACTTTAATAAAATTACTACTTTTGTTAATCCTCTATGAAAAATTTTTAGTCTTATATTCCAAAAATGCATCGAAATATGGAAAGAAACATAAAATAAAGACTTACATACTACTTTCGCATCAACCTCTTCTTATTAACAGCATCAAAGACTCATCCCACTATTGAATCCTCAAATGACACACGTCATTGTTGGCAACTCAACCGCACCTTTTCATATTGTTAACTGAACATTATCTGTCTTCAAAAACAACTTATGGGTTTAAATGGTTCGCTAAAATCAAAGAACTTTATTTACATAACACACTGAATCACAAACTATACAAATAAACCCAATCTTTAACTATACTCAAACTTAACCCTACTTTAAATCCTAGCGCTTATGAAAGCTATTAATTGCGCAGCAAACTCACATTTAAGGCAAGCTAATCATCCTCGCCCTAAACTGCACAACACGTACAACATTCCATACGATTTAAACCAAACCCAATAATAATCACCTTCAGTTCCTGAAACAGCACAAGTTTAAGCTGCATACATTCAGGTCTCCTGTCTTCTGTGACCACTGTGGTACTTTGCTGTATGGGGTGATCAACCAGGGAATCAAATGCACGGGTTTGTGGAGGGTTTTTTGAGTTATTGTTGAGTTTTGTTGGGTGTGAATAATATTGTTTTCTTTTACTTGTGTTTTTTTGGGTGTTATTTATTTGTTTGTTGTTATTTTTGTGTCTTTTGTTGATTTGTTATGTTTTTGTTGTTATGCAGCTGTGTGTTTTTGTCTGTTTTGGGTTGTTGTTGCTGTTATTGAGTTGTATGTTGTAAAGTTATGTGTGGTTGTTTAGTTGGGTGATATTTTTTATTTTTATTTTGTTATATTTTTTTTTTTTATTCACCTATGTTTTTTGATCATTTGTATATAAATGAACTGTATTTTTGTTCATCTTTCAGATAATATTCTTTAGCTTTTTGTTGTATGGTTATATATTATTGTTCTTTAGTTGAACTTTGTTATTGACTTCTCTGTTGTTTAGTTCTTCAGTTCTTGTTATGTGTTCGCTTCTTGAGTTATGTCCTTGTTTCTTAAATTCTGTTATGTTTGCTGATCAATTTGGTGTATCATGCTTAAGTTATGAGTTTTTTATATGTTATAAGTCTGTTATATGGTATAAATCTGTTATATGTTGAATGCTTTGTTATATTTAAATGCTTTTTATGTTTATAAGCCTGTTATATCTTTAATTATTTGTTATATATTGTTTGTTATGTTGTGTGTTATAGCGTTTGTTAATGTGTTTCATGCTTTTTGTTTTTTTGATCGTGTGTAAGATATCTAATTATCTAGCTATCGTGTGTTGTGATGCTTGCAAAGTTTTGTTGTGTTTTTTTGGGTTTTGTGTCATATTGATTGTTATTTTTTGTTTTATTGGTTTTTAAATATTTGTTTTGTTGTGTTTTTCAAATGGGTGTGTTATATTGTTTGTGAGGTTGTGTATAGTTTTTTTTAAAACTGTTTTTCTTTTGTTTTAGAAGGTTTATTTTTGATATTTTTTATATTGATGTTTTAGTATATGTTAAATTCAGTTCTGCTTGTTATATTTTTAAATACATTTATATGCATCGCTGAACGATTTAATCGGTGTAGTTATCCGTTATTACACTAATGTTTTTTTGATAATAGTGCTTCTGTAGCTATGAATGGCTGTTATTGGTTTGAGTTTATGGCGAAAATTATAAATTAAAAAAAATCTTTGATAATTTCATTGTAAAGAACAAAATTCCATATTATTATTATTATTATTAAAAATATTGTTATTACTATTAAAATATTATTATTATTACTATCCATAATAAATTTGAAACAATACAATTTATTCATCAATTCAAAACTAGGAAACCTCCCGACGTGCTTATAATCCAACGTCGTTTTACATGTAATATATATGTATATAAAAATAATGTAATTTAACTTTTTGTAATTTACGCAATGCAATGTAACTTATTGTAATGCAATGTAACGTATGTTAATATAATGTAACGTATTGTAAGGTAATGTTGCGTATCATAATGCAATTTAACGTATTTCAATGTAATCTATCCTTTTAGTTTGCAAAATCCTTGTGCACAAGAGATGTGAGGCTAACGTGCCTGCATTGTGTGGCTTGGACCAGAGTGAGAGAAGAGGCAGGATACTCATAACAGTTTTGGCCACTGATAACAAGAAACTTCATATTCATAGTTGGTGGGGTGTGGTTGGAGAGATAAAAGGGGCTGGAGTGGTGATGTGGTTTGGAGGAGAAGGAGGTTGATGTTGGGTTGGTGTGGTGATGTGGTTGGAGGAGGAGGAGGAAATTGATGTTGGGTTGGTGTGGTGATGTGGTTGAAAGAGAAGGTTGATGTTGGGTTGGTGTGGTGATGTGGTTGAAAGAGAAGGTTGATGTTGGGTTGGTGTGGTGATGTGGTTGAAAGAGAAGGTTGATGTTGGGTTGGTGTGGTTTTTATCTCGTTTGTTTTTTTAATGCTTGCGAGATGTGTGAATTTAAAAAAGCATTATTTTCTGGCAATTAGATTGAAATTGTTTGTCGGATATGTAATGTGTCACTATATCTCTAAAATATTAGGTAGATGATTCTTATAATTGCTTCTGATGTTTTAGGCATATTGAGTGATATTAACCCTGGACGTCACTGTGAATTAAAGACACAAATTTGAGGTTTGAAGCTGATATTTTAGAAAAACTTATTCTATTTTAAGAATCTTTCTAGGAATTAGTTGGGTCTTTTGAGAACTAATCAAAAACTGCTTCAAGTTTTAAATGTACGAATTTTATTACTAATTCGGTGAAAGTTTAAAATTAATGTAAATATTCAAAATAAAAAATGTATGTGAAAAGTTCTGTTACGGTAGGTGATTGTAACGAAGTTTTAAAACGAAATGTATCCCTTCATAAGGAATGTTTGTTGTAAAGATATGCTGCTTACATCATCAAAAACTAAGCCCATCTGAGTTTGAAAACATTTTGCCTTTCATAGTTTGTATTTTGTCTCTACCATGTATTGAAAAATTTTTTAAAAAACATGAAAAAAAACGAAAAAAATTTAAGAAACTTCAAAAGCTTCCATCGCTTTGAAACTCGGCTTACGCTGGATGCTATTAATCACTACCAAACGCTTGCAAATGCTTCCATCTTTCACAAAGGGTACTTTCTCTTCACAGAGATCTCATTCAACAAGTTACATGGGTTTTAAATCAGTTTTGAAGTTTTGACTTGTTTTTTTCTTATTTCATTCATCGATCATTCTTCAGTGTTAATGGATTGGTTAATTTTGACAGGTGTCAATTCGCATCAGTTTAATCAAACCGCAATGAAATTGTTTTATTTGGAATTTTTATAACTGTGAGCCTAATATTGAGAAAAACCCATAATTGAAATGTGTAATGTTTCAAATATTTCTTCCTTGCATAAATTCTCTATTAAAGATTCAGTTTCAAATATTCCTCACCAACCCTTCACAGTCCACGAAGCCAAAAATTTGATTCCAATGGACCCCAATGGACTGGCCGACCCCTATTGCAAAATCAAACTCATTCCGGAAGACAATGCCAAAACTAAACAGAAAACTAAAAAAATCAACTCTTGTCTCAATCCAGTCTGGGATGAACAATTTGAATTGTGAGTTCAAATGATTCATAATCCACATTCTTGTTTGAATCCAATTTGCATGCGGTAATAGAAATGCAGCTATATGAATCCAACATACTTCATAGATCACTCAATGTAGTTTGAACAAATAGAAAAAATAACAAAAACTTTTAAAAATGTTGTTTAATTGTTTAAAAATTTACAAATACGCTAACGATGACATTAGGTTACTTTTGACTTGGCATTTTGATGATTAATTTTTGTGGTAAACGTGAAAAAATTTTTAAAAATTTTTGTTAAGCTCATAGTGAAAAAAATACTTTTCGAATTTTCAACTTTTAAAAACTCTAATTGAAATGTCAAATAACAAATGGAAACACCATTTCAACTCAAAGCAATGTGAATAAAAGCGCAATCCATTTCAGACCAAAGCAACATGCAAGCAAGAGATTAACAATAATGTTTTTCTTGATGTACTCAGTTAATTTAATGCTAAGGAAAAGTTGAAAACAATAATATAGATGCAAATGTAAGTGTAAGCCAATACCAAGCTAGATACATGATAGGAGTTTCGTCGATTCATAATTACCTTATATATCTATAAAGATATAATGCTCAAAAGAAATTGAACGAAGTAAAAAATAAAAGCGATTTATCTCGGAGCAAATTGTGTAAGGGGCTTGTAAAGGATATTAACATGCCATACAAAATTAAAGTTTCGTGAAAAATGTTTTTTATGGGAAAAATTTGAATTTTGTTGTAAAATTTTAACACGATTTCAAAGAGATAAGTATGAAAAATGGCCACGATGTTTTTGAATAATCTTTCAAAGTAATTTAGGTTTTGAAAAAGTTTTTTCGCATTTATTTTTTAAATACCGCTAAAAATTTAATGCTAAAATCTTCATTATGAATTTCATGTGATCTTTTATAGTCTTTGTAGTTTTTTGGTTTTTGCGAGTATAATGAGGTTGGAGCCATCAAACACATCAAATG
Organism: Pterobdella sp. o SKG-2022; assembly: GCA_964035795.1. NCBI lineage: Eukaryota > Metazoa > Annelida > Clitellata > Hirudinida > Piscicolidae > Pterobdella > Pterobdella occidentalis. Next base: position 4,703,883 of record OZ038322.1, read on the forward strand.
AAACGAGGTTTTAAGCTGAAGATTAAAATCCGTGTGAGTACATGCTCTTCAACAATTGAGGCTGCAACCAAGGGCATTTCCATCATATAACTTAGCTTTCTTTTGAAAACCTTTTTGTTTCCGTGTGCTTTATATTGCTTCTCAACAAAAAATATTCTTAGGATTTAAAGTTATTTTCTTTTTTCTGAAAAACTTTAACGAAATTGCCTGAAAACAATTAAAAATAAAAAACCTAAAAAACAAACAGTCTTTATGTGAATGAAAGATTTTTAGAATCATATGAATCCTCTTGAACTCAGAATAATGTTATGATATCAAACAAATCAAATAAAAAGTATGGACCCTAAAAACAATTTTTTGATAATGATGAAGATTTTAGCTAGTATTTTACATAATAAATGAGTTTCAAAGATTAGCAAAAGTTATTGATAATATTTGAATATTTTTCATAATATTTTAATAAATTTATTTTGAATCTCAAATTTATAATTAATATTAAAATTCTTTAAATATTTTCAATAAAAAAATCAACTTTTTAAAATCAAAAAAACGCTGTCTTTAAAAGGTTAATTTAAACTAATGCACTCTTCTTTATCAGACAACCCTTAAAAATGAGGCTTTTATTCTACTTCACAAGAGATGCATACCCATTTAGTGTCTGTTACAACCCAAAATACTCATAAACACTAAATAATTCATATCTCAACCCTGCCAATAACTACATTATAGGTGATTCTAACTCAAAATTAGTTCTGAAGTTTTAATTGAAGATTCTGTAGAGATGCGAACGATTTGTTGGTAAAGCTATAGTTATCTAAGATTCTAGCTGTTTTTTTTGTAATAAACGTATTAAAAACTCTACATTTGATGTTTTGTTAGAAATGAAGTTGGGAGATCTTGTTTGAAAGAGTTGAAAATCATATGTACATTTCAAAAAATAAGATTGGAAGCTTAATCAACAAAACATACATTGTTCATTTGAAATTTCTATTCAATAATAATCCAATAATATAAGATATATAAACACACTGAACAATGATGAAAATGATGATGATGACGACGACGATGATGATGATGATGATGATGATAGTGGTGGTGGGGTAGTGGTGATGGCGATGATAACGATGGTGAAAAAAAAAGATGACCAAAATAAAAATTATATAATACTATCAACCAAACACAACTTTTTATTTGTATTATAAATTCTGCACACACACAGCACGCTGACCCCAGGTGACTACCACAAACGCTTGTCGATCGAGGTTTGGGACTGGGATAGGACGTCAAGGAATGATTTTATGGGCTCTCTATCCTTTGGAATCTCTGAACTGGTGGCCAACCTTGAAGGGGAGAAAGGTTGGTTCAGGCTATTGAATGAAGAGGAGGGAGAGTTTTACAACGTTCCTTGTATCGATGATGCTACTCTTAGTATTCAGGAACTTAAGAACAAACTTGAAGTGAGTTGACTGATTGGGGTTGTTTAAGGTTGTTTGGGAAGATAAATGTTTAATTATGGGGCTTTGACAGTAAGAAAAGACGAGTAATATAAGGTATGAAAGTCGTTTGTAACGCATTGTTTTGATAATGATTTTCATTAAGTTCTGTGTAAAAATAACTTCTTGTAATTGCGTTATTGCTGATAATGAAATATTTGTCACGAACCGTTTCCCTTCTTTATTCATCTTTAATGTTGATTTACTTGAAAAAAAAATCACTTGGAAAATCAAAGAAAAATTTAAAAAAAAACAGTAGAATAAAAACTATTGGTATAGGTTCGAGAGGCATTTTTAATTGAAAACACTTGTAACCACTGTTTTAATTAAACTCCCATAGGTTTCATCCTCGTCACTTTCTCTTATCAAGTCTGATAGCCACAAACCCAGGCTTCCCCATATGAAAGACCTCATCCGGTAATGCGCCATTTTAATCTTATCACGTTATTTTAAACTTCTTATTCATTTGGAATTATTTTCTTATTCAATGCAATAAAATACAATGCAATTAGGTTTTTGTGATTATAATGACATGAACTCATGGCCCCACAAATAAAAAACAAAAACAATTAAATAGAGCAATAAAATGAGCATTTGTAGTTCGATTGAGTTATAAATACACTCTGGCAGACTGACCGACTTTAATGTATTGAGTGTGCTTGGCAAAGGCTCTTTTGGAAAAGTAATCTACTTGAAGCAATAAATTTTTAACTTGACAAAATAATTTCTCTTAGCGCGTAAATTTCACTGCGAACAAATTCAGTTTATGAAATGACTTGCATGTCAAGGTTGTTTTGGCTCAACGCAAAGGAACACACGAGCATTATGCAATCAAGATACTCAAAAAAGATGTTATTTTACAGGTTTGTAAATCAAAAAGAATTTTGTTTTTATTTATGGAATTTTCTTAGTTGAAAATACATAAAACGCTTTGATCACATGCCTAATAAATCTTCCTTATTATTTTTGAAGTTTTCTGCTATTGTTACCTACAATTTATTCGTTTTGTTCACATTATAGATATCTCTGACGTTAATTTCATTGTTTAGAACGATGATGTAGACTGCACGAAGGTGGAAAAGAATGTCTTATGCATGACTCACAAACCACCATTCCTTGTCGGCCTGCATTCTTGCTTCCAAACCAATGTGAGTTTCCAATTCAGATGCAATTTTTTTCGCCTAAATAACCTTTCCCGTTCACTTCATTGTCGGGATGTGAGAATTTTTCTTTTTTTCTCAAGCTTTATTCAAGAATAAATTAAGAAAATAGAGAAAATTTTGGAGTTTTTTTTCAATCTAGATAATTTATTAATTCATTAAAATTTTTAACACCCTTTTCGGGTTTGGATTAATATTTCTATTGCAAGCTCAATAGGTACCAATGCCACATCAGTCTCTACTCAAGCCACATTGAAAACCAAAAAAAATTCTTAATTTCAAAATAAGCTTCTAGCTAATAATATTACACTTCTGAAACAACTCCCAAATATTTAGATTTTTGCTCAAAGTCTTCTACGATTTGCTGTAACTCTAAAAAACCCATTTAAAAGAGCATTCATGATACTCTGCACGCACACACAAAAACATCCTCAAACTCACCGTATTTGTGTTATAGGACCGCTTGTATTTTGTGATGGAATTTGTGAATGGCGGGGACCTGATGTACCACATACAGAAAAAAGGCAAGTTTAAGGAGCCTGTGGCATGGTGAGACATCAAATGTTTTATGATGGCTAAAGTATACTTGCCCAAGCTTTTTGAGTCTATGAAATCCAAGGGATATAATGTTTTAAGTGTGGGTATATAAAGATCTATTTGAAGATGAATGATAGGAATAATTTTAAAGCGATGATGATAATATTTTTGAAGTTCATCATCATAATGATAATTCTCATAATAGCATTAATTATTTTAAAGATAATTTTGATTATAATTATGATTTTAATAACGATATGAGCCTAAAACGACTACTGACAGAAAAATTTAGAACCCTAATTAACACATATCTGCATTTTCAACTCTTTTCTAAAGTTCAAACAGCCACAAGCAATGAAGTAATGCTCAAACACACAGTTTCTACGCAGCGGAGATAGCAGTGGCTCTTATTTTCCTTCATAACAAGGGCATCGTATACCGGTATGTATGTAATTAATGGTAGATTACTCAGTAGAACAACTTTGCTTTGCTTCATGAATGATGAGATGTTATTTTAGCAGAAGTTGTTATTGTATTGAATCAAACGTTTTTTTTTGATAGATTAAATGGGTTATTTTGAAATATTAAATGTGGTATCTCTTGTGACTAGAAACTAATGAAAATAGTTCATAGGCAGTAGATACACAAAATTAATGATTTTGATCGAACCAATTAATCAGGCAGACTCGAAGCTTTGTATGCACAGAATCAAATAAAAATAAAACGATAAACTTTGCCATTGGACAGAGATTTGAAGTTGGATAACGTGATGTTGGACTCTGATGGGCATATAAAAATCGCAGACTTTGGAATGTGTAAAGTGGGTATGACACCAGGAGTTACAACACGTACCTTATGCGGCACTCCTGATTATATCGCCCCGGAAGTTTGATCGATTTTTGTTCGTTTTAAAAGTAGATCTAAGTGTATTATTTTTTAAAGTTAAACTACACTTATTAATTATTTAAAAGTAGATATAAGTATATTTTCCGTTTAAAAAGTGAAACTAAGTTTATTATGTTTTATAAACGAATCTACGACTATTGTATTTTTTTAAAGTGAAGCTTTTAATAAGTTTGAACGATTATCATCCCCTATAAAATAAAAAACTAAATGTTTGTTTGAAAAAAAACTAAGTTTATTAATCGTTCCAAAAACAAAACTACATTTATCTTCAAAGCTTTTGGGCGTTGCTTAAAAAATTTCCATTCAAATATTATTTTTGTGGGCTCCATTCATGAATTTTGAATACCTCTCAGTCGCTTTACTTTGCGCTATATAAATAGACATTATTATCATTTGACGCCAGTCATTTAGTATAATTCTTTTGTATTTTATTAAAAATTAACCATCAGATGAGAGCACGCTGCTCAACTTTCTTATCAAAAACAAACCTTTTAAAAATTTTCTTGTATCATCCTCAGCTCGTAAACATTGTATAAAAAACACACAAAGTGTTTATCAAACAAAAAACACAAAGCTTTTCGTAACATACCTTATCAAGTGAAGCTTTTTCATGTATTTTGTTCAACAAATACTTTGTGTTTGTTTCCTATACAATATTTTTATTTTTATTATTTCATCTTTTAGCACAGTATCCTTACTATTATTATTGTTATTATTATTATTACTATTATTATTATTATCATCATCATCAATAAAAACTCACCCGCTGTCAGATTCTCTTGAGACAACCCTACGGCAAATCGGTGGATTGGTGGGCATACGGGGTCCTGTTGTATGAGTTGCTGGTTGGACAAGTGGGTGGTGGGTTAATGGATAACAATATAATATTTGAATTTGAATCAACGAATTTTAATCTTGAAACTCTCTGGGTTAAGCATCACTATGATAAACTTCGTAGATTATTATTATTATTATTATTACTTTTTATTATTATTATTATTATTATTATTATTATTATTATTATTATTATTATTATTATTATTATTATTATTATTATTATTATTATTATTATTATTATTATTATTATTATTATTATTATTATTATTATTATTATTATTATTATTATTATTACTATTATTATTATTATTATTAAAATAATATTTATTAATGTTATGGTGGGGTTGATAGTAAATCATTCTATTTACAATGAATTTTAATAGTATAATAGTGTTAATTGATGGGTTCAAATGAGGTGTTTAAATGCCAGCTTGAACCTTGTTTAAAATGGCATTAATCTGTTTTTAGTTATAGAAAATATAATTTTTAAGTTTTTTTGTAAATAGATGGTGTTTTCTACATAAGTCCCTCTTCGTGGAATTGATCTAAGATAAATATACTGAAAACTATAGTTGAACATCAAAAACTGTGAATTGATTTTTTGTGCATAGTTTTTAACATTTAAAAAATATCGGTTTAACTAATCAAGCACTGTTAAATCCACAATGATGCGGGTAAGAACTGAAGCTGTCAATTTTCTTGTTGAACTTTTTAATGACTGCCTTTGAAAACATTAATGAAGAGCTGTGTTTTTCATTAATTTTGAAGTTATTTAAATGAAAAAACGTGAAATTATATCATTTAAAACCCACGTTTCAATTTATTTTTCAAGTTCTTTATTTATTTATTTATTTGGAAAATTAAAAAAAAATGAATTAATGTGTTGGAAATAATTTTATTTTTCAGAGACATCTTATGTATTTTTAATATAGTACTTATCTATAAGACATCAATTTGAGGAGTTTTAATACATTTATTTAAACTTAAGCTATAATTTTCAGTAAGTATGGCATAATGCTGTTTTATGGTAGGGCCATACATACCGAAAATTATAGCTTAAGTTCAAATAAATGTATTAAAACTCCTCAAATTAGTGTTTTATAGATGCTTTAATATCAATTTTAATTCATTTATTAAAAAATGAAAGTAAATAAATTGGAAATTTGTATCATAAAGGACCCATATTTCAAAAGTTCAAATAAATTAATTTAAAAAAAACATTAATGGCTTAGAGTTTAATAGCTCTAGATGTCTTAATGATGGAGTTAAACAACAATCAGTAATCATTGTTGGCGTAAAATAGCTGGAAATCAATACAATAGAAACAAACACTATGGTTTATTGAGAAACTTGTGTATCCCACTAGATAATGTAAGATACTTTGACGAAAAGCTTCGTGTATTAAGTTTATCAATAAACCTTAGTGTTTGTTTCTATTATATTATAATCAGCAATCACAATGGTCAAAATACATAATGACTGCGGTCATAATGACAGGCACTAGAGAAGTTTGAGACCACCCATTTGCAATTATTCAAAATAGTTCTGTGGTATTGCATAACGTACACTTTCATGTGATTCTGATGCAATTTCATTTATAATGATAGTCCAATATCAATTATAACCTTATAAGTCGACCTTTTTTTCCCTCGAAGTTTGGGTCCGTATAATGGTGTAGAATACGATGCGTGTTGTATAATGATATTATTATTATTATTATATTTAATATTATTATTATTATTATTGTTGTTGTTATAATTTTTTTTATTATTCATTATTTTTTAAATAGTAATAATATTTTTTTTTCCAAATTAATATAAATAATTTTCCCTTTTTTCCAATTTTCATATTTCTTATTATTTTTTTTTATTGTAAAAGACAATTTATATTTTTACTATCGTTATTTTCCAACTCAATATTGTGATAAAATCACCTTTGTCTTATCTGATCTCGATAACTAAGATTATTTTCAAGTACTTTCCAGTCTCCATAGCATGAATTTTCAATACGTTTGCAGATAATATTGCTCAAAAAATAAAAATTTAATTAAAAATTATATATCAATTAATAACTTGATAAATAATAAGTAAGATAACTAATAAAAAAGACTTTAATTAACATTCATAATATATTATATTAATTAATAAATAACGATTTAATCAAAAGTTGAATAAAATCCTTCAATAATGATCCACATAGAGTGGCGCCCTATAAAACCTATCAATAGGGCAGCCGAAACCCCAGTTATATTGCCAACTTACTTGAATACTTAAAATAATAGCCGAAATAATAAAATCAATACAAAATCCTACATCTACTTACTCACTCATTAATCAGTAATCATCATTAACAAAAATTCTATTCTTACTTACTAATTAATTATCAATCAACATCAATACAAATCTTTACAGCCCCCGTTCGAAGGTGAAGATGAAGATGACCTTTTCTTCAATGTTAAGGCTAGTATTGTGGGGCTTATATATATATAATAACACAGTACCATGGGTTTTTTCAATGTTGAACTAGTCATATCGAATCATTTTATATATAAATGGTCTAGAAACTTTTGAAGTTAGTGCCACTATAGTCTTGTTCTTAATTTTATTGTTTATTGTATAATGTATAGAATAAAAGGTCTTTTCTATGTTAAGGCTGTATTGTGGATTTTTGTTATATATAGTAACATAGTTTTATGGGTTCTCGTGTTTTGTCATGTATTTTATTATACCCAGTTTGAGATTCAACCTGGTTTATCATCGTTACCATTTATTTATAATTTCAAATTTATGATTTATTTAACATTATTGTGAATTTATTTTTATTTCTTTTTTATTTTAATTATTTATTCTTTGTTTTATTTTGTATGCTTCACTTAATAATGTGAGTTTGACTCACGAAAGCTTCTTGAAATTAAATGCCCTTTTGTTTCCATTGTCAGTCTTCAAAAGTCTTAACTTTATTTTATATATTTCATTTCTTTAAATATTCTCATTTTATTTAATGTTTCCATTTTACCTAACTTCTCATTTCATCAATACTCATATTATTAAAGGCTTTAATAATAATAATAATAATAATAATAATAATAATAATAATAATAATAATAATAATAATAATAATAATAATAATAATAATAATAATAATAATAATAATAATAATGATAACAAATTACTTATATAGCGCTTCTTAGGCACCGTTCATAACATTAAAGGCTTTACTTAAAACTTCCTCTGATCTATTTTCCATCAAGGGTTTTTACTACCAAAATCTCCAATTTAGAAATTTTTCATTCAGTATTATATCAAATTTTATGTTTTCCTATCATTCTCTTCTTATATTCCATTCCTTATTTCTTTTTCTGTCTTGCTTCATCTTGCCACATTTGTATGCACAAGGCGCTTTGTAAATAATAACACCGCTGTTATTAATTTATGGGTAATAACAAGACATCAATAATATTACCATTTAATCATGATAATAATAATAATATACTAATAATAATGATGATGATGATAATAATAATAATAATAATAATAATAATAATGATAATAATAACAATAATATCATTATTATTATTAGTATATTATTATATAATAATAATAATAATAATGATAACAACAATAATAATAATACCAATTATTTGTAAGCAATAACAATAAAAATAATAATATATTTTATTTATAAACAAAAAAAAATAATATTTTTATTTATAGACAATAACAAAAACAACGATAACATCACTTGTTTATAGACAATAACAATACGAACAACAAATATTTATGGATTATATAAAGGATTCACATATCTCCAACGCTTCGTTTGTTTCCACTATATTTATTAACGACAAGATTACAAGGGGTGATCCCAGTTTTAGATTGTTATTTTTGTTCTAGGTTGTCTGTTTTTACTTGTTAATATAACGTGGTTTGTAGAGAAAGGTCAGATTGTTTGTCTTTTGATGATTCTGAGTGATGTTTCGCGAATATGATGTATAAAGTCCCAGTCATATGATAGTTTATCACATGCCTTATTTACAGGCTTATTATTATGTCTATTGTTTCATTATAATTTTAATTATTGGTGTTATCATTTTTTTATTGGTTTTGTTTCTAATACATCAAATAGATAATCTTAAATTCATAAATTTTCAAATTTAACTTCCGTTTCGGCGTAATAATATTCAAAATATACTGCCAAAAATATATCGTAACCGAGATTCATATTGATTGAGCAGATAATTGTTTGCTTATCTTTTTTCAGGAACACAGCTGCTCTTTCCCGAAATTTATTTCCAAAGAAGCTAACTCTATCTTGAAAGCAGTTAGGATATTATGAACTTTAAACTTTGCATTTTAATCAAACTCATAAGTTTCTCGATCGATTGATAAACTACAAAAAAATTAATGTTTTTCGGTCTTTAATGCCTTTTGAGTTTAAATTCAAAGTAATGCAAAACTCTACAACAAAATGTGATACAATATAAAACATTTGTTTTCCAATGAAAAACATGTGAAAACAATTTTTGATAAGTACAATTTTATCCTAACCCATTAGTGAACTCACTCCAAAATTTTAGCTGAACAAAATTTGTTATACATGCTGTATCAAAAAACTTCTCATAAATCAAGAAGTGTGCTTTAATTAACAGAAAATACAATACATCAAAATACAATATAAAACACCACATATAAATAAAATAAATAAAAGTACAATACAGCATAACACAATACCACCTACTACACTGAAATATAATACAAAACAACACACTCTTCCACTCAGTTTCTGGTAAAGAAGCCAGCAGACCGCCTCGGGAGTGGTGCCAGTGAGGAGATGGACATCAAGAGCCATTTGTTCTTTAGGAGGATCGATTGGGACCGACTGCAGGCCAGATCAGTGCAACCACCCATTAGACCCAAGATTGTGAGTTATGTTGTTGATTTTGTGTTGTTTTTGTTGTTTGGTTTTGTTGTTAGTTTTTTTGTTGGTTTTTTGTTGTTGTAAAGTTTATGTTGCATTAAACTGGTCTCATAATTGTATTTTTTTTCAATCATATTGTTCATGTAGAGTTAAATTAGTCTAGGATGAGAATCATTCCGAGCAACATTCACATTGTAAGAATGCCTGCATACAATACGTGCCATAAAGAAAAAAAATAAACACGTAAAAAAACCAATATTTCAAAAGCATAAGAGCTCGTATAGACTCAATTGAATTTTTTTGTCTCTTATAAAAGCCTGCAACTTGTCTTGTGAAAGTCCATTTCGCGAGAAAAGAGGCAGTTTTTTTGGTAGAAAAAAATAAACCTGAAGGAAGCAATTGATTAAGAAGTTTGTACGAAAGAATTCAAAAGTAGAATTCTTATTAAGAAAGGAAATATTATTAGTAATCGAGTGCATAGATGGAATGTGAAGAAAGAGTAGTAATGATACTGAGGCATGCAATTGAAATATATGATGATCAAAAGCTATGAAAAACCAAAAGTTTTGGTTAAGAAGCTCAGAGATTGAAATATTCCGATGAACTTTTTGTGAATTTCTATATTCAAAACGTTTCCGCCCCTCACACGTACTTGGAGTTTAAACCTCCTATCCATTTCTTTAAAAAATAATTTGAAAACGATTCAAATGTTTTCTAGCAAAGAATATTAATTTTTAAGCTAAATAAATGTGAATTTAAAATTTTTTTTTGAAACACTTTATAGGTAGCTAATCAATTAGAATAAGTTCAAAGTCTAATAATGTCCCATAAATAACATTTGGTACATTGAATCACATCACATCACATTCCAATCTAAAACATCGCATCATAAAATTCAAACAAACACCGTTATAAAAAAACTTATCCACCCACACAACCATCACCAATCGATCAAACCCGTAGAAAAGTGTGACTGACTTGAGCAACTTTGACACCGAGTTCACCAAAGAGGCCCTCTGCACCACACCCACTGACAAACTATTCCTCATGAACCTCGATCAGAATATGTTTGCCGGTTTTTCTTATGTAAATCCTGAATTTGTTGTTCAAGTATAAAAGTTGTATTGGCGTACGTGATTTGAAAGAAGTTGACTAATAGTTTGAGGTATTATTTCATTTATCTGAAATTGATTTTGTTTGATAAAGATTGTTAGCAAACAAAGCTTCCATCTTGAATGGGAATAGTGTTTGTATGGTTAACTGTATATATGGTGCTCAAGTTGGTATTCAAATGTTATCTTTCATCATGTATGCATCTTGTGGTTTTGCATAGTTCAAGTCTGCTCGAAGTTAAAGTGGAATCTTCTTGAAGCTGTTGTGGTCCGCTTCTCTATGGATTCAACTTTTGAAGATTTTTCAATTGTAAGATTTATTTTCGTTCAAAAGTTGATAGTAACTATGTCACATCTTGTATAGTAATTTAAAAATAGATTTGAGAGATTTTCAATTTTCAGCATAAATTCAATTAAATGATGTAGTTTGGATAAAGCTTTTGAATTTCACGCGTTAGTTGATCGATAGATACAACTTTCAAAAGGCTATTTTGCAGTTTAATTGATGATATTAGTGATTCTAAAAATAATCAAATCATTCAGAAATCTATTGGTTAATAGGAAAATTGACTTACTTACTTTTTTGGTTATTGCTTTAAATATTATTTTTACTAATTTCAATGACTATTTAACTTCATATATATGTTTTATGTGTTAAGATATTTTTGGAATGAAATTTGCTCTAGTCATTTTACATAATAAATTTTCAAATCTTCATCTTAAACACAAAGTAAGTTCACGTTTGAGATTACCAAACCCATATTGAAATCTACATATTTCTGAAAACATTAAGTAATATTTAATGCAGGGTTTTCAAATGTCTACAAGCTTTATCAATTGCTTGAAATAACTTATTATAGAAACAAAAAATTTTCTGAGTTTCAAATGACTTGTCTGCTTATATGAATCATATCAGATTATACTGCCATACATTCTCCAGTTACTAGCCTCAACAGCAGTCGGTCTGTCTTATGATACTACTTATCGTAGTTTATGGAAAAAGCCATTTATTTGCAACAAGTGTTCAGGCATAGATTTAGCTTGAAACTCTCGCAAAAAAAAACAATCATTTCGGGGAAAATTTGAACAAAATTTTTATAAATGCTCAAAGTTTGGTTATTAGAACAAATTTTTCTTGAATGGTGCAAACACCTTAGGCTAAATTATTCCACTCAAATCAACATAAAAGCTTCTAAAACTTCTAAGCGTAAAAAAATGGGAACAAAGTGAAGAGACCTTAATTATAACTTAAAAAAATCTCAATAATACTCACAATATGCTTCAACTATCTGGTCTCCTGTTATAACTAATTTCTCACTGAAAACTCTAAACCATTCAAAACACAGCATTTTGAACAATAACTGGGTGAACCAAAGTTACAAACATACAACATCTAGACAACTTAACTAATTACTACCAATGTAATGTAATGTGGTATTTATATGGTAGATCAAAGCGCTTGCTACGTATTTAATGTAGCAAAAACACACCGTGGAGCACGTGATAATTGTCGGCCCACGCGGGACCGAACCCGGTAGTTTTAGATGATTATTCTAATGCTCTACCGCTGAGCTGATCGGGCCGACAATGCAATATTACTTAAGCATCCTTGCTTAAAAAGTTAAACAAGCTTCTATTCCCTCTCATTTTTTTTACTAAATAAAGACACAACCTAAACACTATAGATATAAACTATGATAACAACATTCATACAACAAAAATATACAGACACAATGTTAAACTTAAAATGATAAAACCCAATCTCATATCTCACCAGCTATTTGTTTCTTCCACCCATGTCTTCACACTCAAAGAATGATTTGAGTATGTAGAATTTTTAAAAACTCCGAATGTAAATACTATCTTTTTTTTTGCAGTATCCGGAATTGTGGCAAAGGTCTAAGCTCTTTCAATATAAGCCAATCAGTTTTGTAGATCATTTTTTAAAAACATCTTGTGTATCTTTTTTATTCAGATTCTCTTGATTTTTTTCTATATAATGAAAACATTTTTAGATTCATTTATTTATTAAACAGAAACTAAAATTTTCGTTAAATACAACCTTATCACATTTCATGAGAAAATGTGGAATTTCATAAAGAGATAGAGTCAACCATAGAATACAATCAATGAAGTTCGATGAATTTCTTAAATCTTTACAACACTTTTTTATTACATAGGCCGGTGAAACACATAAAATTCTAAACAATTAGTGAGCTTTTTTCGGAAAATCACAAGACTAAAAGTCGGGGTAATTGAAAAAGGTCTCACTTTGGCAACAAACATAGGTGTCACACAGGGTGACGAGTAAGTCCAGTTCTTTTAACAACTTATTTAGAAACGGCAATGAAAAACGTAAGAAAAAAAAGTGCTTCCACAAGACATGGCGTATTTTGAAGACGTAAGGACGGTATAGAACTTAACGTTGTGGAAAACCCCTGGTTTCATAAAACCAAAAAATGAACATATCAAAAACTGAAGCTCTATAGCTCTATCGATTGGCAGAAAAAACAATAAATGGAAGAAAAGTAAAACAATGGGCTTGTTACTTAATTCCAAAGAAAAATGGAAAAGAAGAAAAATTTTATAACGTAAAAGGTAAGAATATATAAAGCATATGTCCAATCCCTCATGCTTTTCAACTGCAGCACTTGATCGATGAACGAAGAAATGGAAACATTAATAGACGTTTACAATAGAAGAACGATGATACTCGTGCGGAATCTTCTAGCCTGAAAAGTTTTTGTTCAAAGAAGTAGTTGGCAACATGTCAAAAAAAAGTGACGCTGGCAGCTCTTAGACTACATTTTGCCAATGAGTGACCATGCTCTCCGGCAATAGGAGCAACTATTGATTTTATCAAAAGCTTAGACGAAAAACGAGTAAGACCAAATACCAGCCTACTTACCACCATCAAGGACAGCTTGAAACGTCATTCACTATCAATTGGAAAGAAAATCAAACTTGCAAAAGACAGGGAATCAGGAAATTGGATGAAGCCATGCTACGGCGAGTGGAAAACTATTGAATCAGAATCTTTTTTCCGTGTTTTTTTGTGAACTTTCATAATAATTCTACCCCGCATTTATGAGAAAATTCAGGGTTTTTCTCCATTTTGTCATAACCCACTTGAGTTTTCCCTAAAAACCATGCTTCTCAAGAAAATCTTCCATCTTTTGCATGAATCACCATTTTTCACCACAAACTTTATTTTAAGAAATTCATGAGTTCTCTCCAAAATCCACTATTTTTTAAGTCATGCTTTCACCACGACCCCCATTTTCTTCCAGAACCACCATTTCCCAAGTTTCATGATTCTCTTTCAAATTTCTTGATTCTATTATAGTTCACTATTTATCACCATAACACTTCAATTTCACGGGTTTTCATGTATTTTACTTTCAACTATCTTCATACTTCTCTCAGAATTCATTATTTGACGCCAAAAGACCTCATTTTCACCCAAAAATTCCGAATCTCACTAGAACACATCAAAATTTTTGAAACCTCGATAGCAACATACCCATCTTTTAGCGGACATCAGCGATTTCTCCCTAGAAGTATTGGAAACCATGATTTTTCCCCAAAAAAACTTCCATTTTCGTCATAAATCACCATTTTTAACAAAAACCTTAATTATCGTTTATACACAATTTTTTTAAAAAATTTCTATTTTTTTTTGAGAATTTAAAATTTTATCAATAGTGTTATCATTTGCATCATGAACCACCATTGGTCACAAAAATCCTAATCTTTACCCCAAAATTTTGGTTTTTCACCAATCTACTTTTTGCAGATTGTTGAGATTTTTTCAAAAAAATCACGCTTTTTTTTTCTAAAAACTCTCATTTATATTATAAATCTGCATTTTTAACAAAAATACACTTTTTTTCCATGAACCACCATTTTTACAAAACCCTTCTTTCCTCCCCAAATCAATGTTTTCCCTTTAAAACCACGGTTTTAATAACATCTCTTGTTTTTTTATGACCCGCAGTTTTTTCTTAAAATCTATTTTTCACTGTAAACCTTCATTCCAACCATAAACTTTCATTTTTTCACGTTTTTTCCACCAAATGCTAATATTTCTGCAAAAAAAAATTTTTTTTAAACCACATTTTTTATTATAAATTACCATTTTTTTCAGTCTTTTTGTAAACTAATATTTTTTTACCAAAATGCATTTTTTTTTAAATCTGGACTTTTCAACAACACCCCATTTCACTAATAGCTTCAATTTTCACTGAAAATCACGCTTCTTTCCAAAAGCTCCCACTATCATTATAAATCACCACTTTTCACCAAAGTTTTTTTTTAATAAAAAGCACTATTTTTAACTCAAAATATTTTTTCAAAATTTCACGATTTTTTTTTATTAGTCTCTATTTCCACCATAAGTCGCCATTCTTCACCGAAACTCTCATTGTTACCCAAAATACAACTGTTTCACAACTTTTTTCTATAATCGTTTTTTTTTAACAACATTTGTCACCACAAACCTCCATTTGTCACCACAAACCTCCATTTGTCACCACAAACCTCCATTTGTCACCACAAACCTCCATTTGTCACCACAAACCTCCATTTGTCACCACAAACCTCCATTTGTCACCACAAACCTCCATTTGTCACCACAAACCTCCATTTGTCACCACAAACCTCCATTTGTCACCACAAACCTCCATTTGTCACCACAAACCTCCATTTGTCACCACAAACCTCCATTTGTCACCACAAACCTCCATTTGTCACCACAAACCTCCATTTGTCACCACAAACCTCCATTTGTCACCACAAACCTCCATTTGTCACCACAAACCTCCATTTGTCACCACAAACCTCCATTTGTCACCACAAACCTCCATTTGTCACCACAAACCTCCATTTGTCACCACAAACCTCCATTTGTCACCACAAACCTCCATTTTCACCAAAAAACCTTCATATTCCAACAACACCCTGTTTTCCACCAAAAACCAGGCTTTTTCACCAAAAGTTGTGTTCCAGCAAAAGAAAAACTGTATTGAAACATATCTTTCAATAAATTACGATTATTCACCATATTTTAACCAAAATATTCCAATTTTTTGGAAATTCGTGGTTTTACATCAGTTATTTTACCAGTAGCCATCTATTTTTTCAGAATCAAAATTTTTGTCCAAGTTTCACGATATTATCTAGATGAAAAACAACTTTTCACCAAACATTCTATTTTTTTTTCTTCTGGCCTTCATTTAATTTTATACGAAGTTCACGATTTCACAGCGAAAGTTTACATTTTCTTTATAAATCATTATTTTCCACAGAAACACTCAATTTATCTTCAAGTTCACGTTTTCTTTCTAATAAACTCTATTTTCACCATAAGCCCCCATTTTTGCCAAAATCTCAATTTTTTCTGTTTTATAATTTCACGCCGAAGTTTTTCATTGCTCGCATGAATCCCCTGTTTTTCACTTTATTTCAAGGAAGTTCCCCATTTTCCACTGATAGTCCACATACTGTATGCCCCAAACGCTCCCATATTCACCATGAATCTCACTCTCAAAATTCCTTATTTATTTCATAAATCAAAATTTTCCATAAAACACGTTACTATTCTGAGAATTCACGATTTTCAACTACTAGCTCGTATTTTCACCCTGAGTCACCATTTGTCACCAAAGTCCTCATTTTCTTTCAAATCAAAATTTTTCACAAACTTTTTATTCATCTAATCAATCGCTCTTTTTCAACAAAATCTAAGTTTATCCCTTCAAACCCCCATATTAACCATAAAACTCCATTCTTACCAAAATCTTCAGTTTTTTATGAAACTCATTAAATATCTTTTTTTTTCACCAAAAACCACGATTATTCTTCACGAACCCCCACTTTCGTTTTAAATCATCATTTTTCCCCAAAATCAAATTTTGCATGAATGCGCGTTCAACTTTATCACTGAACAATAAATACTACAAAAGGTTCATCAGTTATCATCCTTCTGTAGCAACTTTGCTTAGACCATCAATACCAAAAACAGAGCAGATGTTTCAATTTTTTCCAGAAAATTCTCACCACGAGCCTCACTTTTCAGTGAAGGAGCAGAGTTCACGAGCAGTAGAAGGCTTCACTTATCCCGACATCAACCTTTCTCGATGTGCAAACATTTATATCATAAATAGATTGAAGAAAAAAGTTCGGAATAAAAAGAATTTCACATTCCATGAAAGTCAAAATTTCCTAATAAGTAGTTTTAACCCACTGTGAAGCCTTGACAATCTACAGACGTCACGAAAAAACAATTTCAACAGTACCATATTCGATGTCTTTGTAGGATTCTTAACATGCGCTGGAATAATATGGTCTTTAATGCAGCTTGCCAGTGTTGTTAAGATGATTTGCAAGGCACAGATGCGATCGGCTGACCATGTTTCTCGTAATTCTCAAACAACCCTTTTACAGTCAACTCAAAAAATGACCAAACAAAATTTTGAGTTCTACGCAAACATTATGAAGACCCATTGAAAACACAATTCTGAAAGACTTCAACATGGATGCCAAGCGGTGAGAAAAACCTGCTTCTGACAGGCCTGAAGAAAATGGCGTACTTTTCTGAGAATAAAAACCTCTATACGCAAATCTGTAAGGTGCAGCAGTACTTTCCACTTACTGGTGTCAAACGCATGGAAAAGTTTTTTTGCGTGGATTGGACTGATCAGTCATTTGCGGACTCACAGATGTAAAACTTTGTATTTATATAGTTTCATTTATATAATTATTATTACTATGGTTGTATTGGAATACGAGTTGACGAGCAACACAATAGTATTGGAAAGGAGGCTGGTTTCATAGTTATTATTAATCACGTTTAACCAACAGATAAATGAAATCAGTATTGGATATCAAGAGCATAAAAATAATGCAGTAGATTTATCCTATAAAACGCTAAATGATCAGCAAGTGTTGAAGCTAAACTTTGAAAAAAACTATAATTTAGACAGAAACCAACTAAGTATAAATAAAATCTTTGATTCTAATAATTTCCTAAAAGTTCAAAAACATGAAAATTTCCAAACGTATAATTTAAATGGAAAATTGAAGAAATAGAAGATGATGAGTATGTGGTGCAAGCCAATGCAGCGAAAGACATGTGAACTTTATAATACTATCCAAGTTTTCACTTGGTAAAGGTATCTTAGTACGTCTTTAATAAAAGAAATTTGTAATTATATCTAAAAAAAAATTTGGTCATTAAATATATTTATGGAAAATGTTAGTAATAGACTAGACTTAAAAATGAAAACACCCAAATAAAGGAAGAGGCCGACATGACGACCAATCGGAGGCTAGGAATGAAACTTTTGAAAATGACTAGACTAGAAATGACTAGCAAATTTAAAAATGACATAAAAGATTTGTGAAAAATCGTACTAAATTATGCTAAAATTCAAGTATTCTGAAATTAGCAGTTGTTGTTGAAGTGCATGGTTGGAGCTTTTGGCTGGACTTCTTTTCAAGACTTGTGGAATCTGTAAAGAGGATAACGCATTTATTAGCTTATCTTCAATAATAACAGTTTAACTTAAAATCTATGTTTTGTTTTGAAAAATTTTAAAACTAAAAACAAACAAATCATGAGTTTAAAAACTATTGGTCCTACAACACCATTATAAAAGCACCATTAGTTTGAAGCAACTGCCGACTTTCTTTAAAAACCTACAATCCATTTTTTTAATTGTTTAAAAACTTCATAACTTCTCTTCTTCTTTAACCTCACCTTTTCATTAGTGATTATTTGTATCTAATGAAGCTCACGAGGAAGAACATTTTATAGATAGATAGATAGATAGATAGATAGATAGATAGATAGATAGATAGATAGATAGATAGATAGATACCAATATTTTAAATCCGGTTTAATTCCCACTATACCATAAGGTGGCCAGATTTACTCCATTTACAAAAAATTTGCTGCAATTTTATATATTCCTAATCTTTATTTCATTCTGTCCAACGCATTTTTCTCTTTCAAGCCAACTTTACTAATTTCTAATAATATTTTGTTTTTCTACTTAACTTTCGACCTAACCTTCTTTTTCAAACCATAAATTTTGAAAGTGAGTGCCTTTCTCAAAACATTTCCCTTATCCCTCCTCATTACATGACCAAACCATCTTACACCGCTAGCTTTAGTAGCTTATAAATCTATTGTTTCTTTTAAACCTAACCTATCAATTAGATTTACTTTTAAAACTATCTGATAACTTCACCAAACGAAAATCTTTAACCATATTTTTTTCTGTTTTTTTTCAGAATATCCACCTCTATATAATAGTCTGAAATTACCGAATTTAATAGTGTTGGGCCGACGATTAGCACCTACTCCGCATAGTGTTTATCCATAAATTTAATTTGTAGCAAGCACTTCAACCTCATGACATAAGAGGTTGTAAAAACCTGCCTTTACATTAATTTCTAGTGAAGATGTAGTCACTCTATCTCAAATTAACATGGAAATCATAATTTTTCGGCCAATATAACTCAGCTGGTAGAGCATTAGACTGATTAGCTAAAGTTACCGGATTTGATCTGTGTTGGACCGAAAATTAGTACCTGTTCCATAGTGTGATTTGCGCCTAACCCCTTAAAATTGATAGAGACGATAAACGTTAACAAACTTGGAATATACACTATTATTACCATAATATAGAATTAAATGAGTCATGAAGACATCGAAACACCGCATCACATTACACGAATACATCAAAGAGTAGTTAACCTGGTGAACCTTCTGCTGTCTTCATGCACAGACATCTCACAACTTTTGAATTCATTCAACTCGTGTCTGATTGCGGCCTGTAGTAGTGTCCATGAATTTATAAGGGTAAAAAAAGTTGAGATGCTAGCTTAAAAAGTAGTTCAAATACTAACTCAAGAACTAGTTTAGATGTTAGTTTTATTTCGTGTAATAACAGCTTAAATGATGTTGTGAAGGATATTTTATGTACATGTTGCACTTCATTTTCAACACTAAATTTTAATTACTGTATCATTGAAATTAGGCTGTTGTTAACAACAAAATTTTTAATCAAAATTTAATTTAATATGCTTTTATGATTGATATGACAATGCATTCAAACATCAAGGCACATAAGTGGCAAAGCTTTGAGTATTGATTTTTTAAAATCATATAATACTAATATTTGCCGGCCCGCATAGCTCAGCTGGTAGAGCGTTAGACTAGTTATCTAAAGTAACCGGGTTCAATCCCGCGCGGGCTGACAATTATATACACAAGGAGTAGCGCCCTGTGAATCATCTGTTGAGCTAACGAAAACCCATATGGGGCGACTGAAAGTCGATCTAAAAAAAAAAATACTAATATAATATAAAAATCTCTTCCTAGAAACACCAAGTATCAATTTTTTATCAACTTTTTCAAAAATAAAACTTTGAAAATGAGGGAATTTTTTTATACTAACTACTTATGACAAGGTTAAATTTGTCTAAAATTCTGATTTCTATTGAAAGAAAGTATCAAAAACTGCCCAACATTTTCAAGTTTAATTTTTGAATATAACAATCGGTAGAGACCTTATCTCTCATGGACAACTTGGTCCAAGGCTTTTCAGTTCTTCGGTCATAATCATCAATTTCTGTCACCTCAACATAGTCGCAAAACTTAATAATCTTCTTCTCCTTCAGTTCCATCACAGAGGGTCGAGAGCTCAACTGTTTGAATGTGGGTGTTGGTTTTGGGAATGATTATTAATGTCTTGTAAATGGGGTAGATCTGGCCACCTTCAGTATGGTGACAATAAACCGGATTTAGAATCTTGGCATTTATCTATCTATATATCTATATATCTATCTATCCCCACAAATTTTTAATACTTAGCGATTAGTTGATAACTTCAACACAAAAAACTATCCTGTATACAATTATTATACCAGTCACTAAGTTATTAATCATTAAAATAATTACCCACACTGGAAAAGTTAAAAATACTAACAACCAATCAAAAAAAACTATTTGAACAACCAATAAAATAGTTTATATTTTATGTTTTTCTTAATTAATTAATAAATCTGGATATGTCAAACAATTGTACATGTCCCAGTAATTGGGGTTGACAGCAGTCAGCCTAGATTGTAGATACTACTAATACATTAGTGAAAAAAAAACACAAAGTATTTATGTACTAAGTGAATAGATTGTCTCTCACTATTGTTTCAGACTATATAACATAATCAAACCTTATAAAGTAATTTATTAAACAAGCTATTTGTTCCCTTAGTAATAAAGAAACTACAATGGATTATACAAACCTTGCGGACAAGAGCTCTCTTTGTCTCCTCCTTTTCTCTTAGCAGTTCATCATGAGATTGCTCTAGTTTGGAGTGTAGAGTTGAACATACATGATCATTTTAGTTATTTTTTTTTAAATCAAAGAAATTTAAAAAATTGAATTGAGAAAATTCAATTTGAAATTGAGTTTTTCAATATACGATTTTTGCAAATAACAGTAACTTGAACACTTTTAAAAACTCACACAAAGCCAACAAAACAATTACTTAATAAAATGTGTTTATCTTCCAGCTCCTCAATACTTGGCCTTTGGCTTAATCTCCTGTAGGGCAGTCATTTAAGGTTTACAAGGTCATCCAGCTTATTCTAGCTTAAAAAGTAAGTCGACCATTGAGTCGCCTCTAACTGGGGTTTCAATGGTGCAATGGATAGGTTTCATAAGGCACTACTCAATGTGAATCAATATAATAGATAAATAAGACATGAAAGCGAATGTAAAACAATGATGATGATAATGAAGAATGGTTATACAACGTTAAATCATTGTTTTACATCTGTTTCCATTTCAGCATGGGTTGTGCAGGTGAAATAGTGAAAGTAAAGCCTTATTTAGAAATCGAAAATTTTAAAGTGAATTTTGAATTGTTGCAGGCATAAGTTATTGAATAATCATAAGTTTTTGACTATTATTTTTTAATTTCACTCTTTAACAAGTGGTATAATATACAGCTTAATATGGTTTTATTTAAGTTTAAAATTTATAATAACAATATTAATATAATAATTAAATTGAACAAACTATATATTATATAAAAACTAAAATATATTAATAAAAGTTCAATACAACAAATAAGTTTTGAACACTTGATATGGCATTTTAAAATATCCATGTTTTTGAATATTCTTCTAAACACAAGAAATTCATTTATTTTGTTTCAATTTTTCTGTATACAAGGAACACACCTACTGTGAACACATGTATTGCCCAAGCAAAACCCCAATTTGGGGCTGATGATGGTCAACTTGCATACATACATATATAATGTAATTAAAAATAAATTTTATATATATAGACCAGACCTTGTCAGTTGATTGCCGATCTGGTACCACTGGGCCTGGTTTCGGGAGTCATTTTGAGAGAATTTTGTCTTATTAGGAGTATTTACAAAGAGGTTTGACAGCTCTTGTGTCAACTGGCTGTTCACTGATTGGAAAGTTTATGATAATAACTGAAGGTGATTGGCACAAAAAAAAACACTATTTTTAAAAATATTATTGAATAACTCACAGTCAAAACAATTTTTTGATTTTTTGTTTGATTCTATATACTTTGTATGATTGCATCTCTGATTCACCTGCCTGAAAAGATATTAAATTAATTATAACAAATTATCTTAATTTTTTATTAATTTAAACCAACAATTTTGCATTTTCTGGAATAGGAACTTTAGAAAGAGAAGTTCTGAAACTGGCATTATTGTTGTGGATAGTGTTTGATTGTGCTGTGCAGTTATAAATGGGTGCAGAGATGTTATGAGAAGAGGCAACTGAGAGTGAAGATGGAGACAATGAAGATAATGATGGAAGTAGAGATACATTATGCTTGTACATTCTAGAATAAAGATTATGACTGCTATTAAGTTTACCCTCCAAAAACTTTTGTAATTCTTTCACATTTCTGGATTTGTTACTATCTTCATGAATATTCTCATGGTGGTTGACTCCAGAACATTTCCGTGCTTGGAAAGCAGATTGTTGAAATAGTTGATGTTGCTGTTGAATTTTTTGTTGTTGCAAATGATGTTTGTAATACTGCGAGTCTTTTGATTGATTAGGCTTATATTGCGGATAAGAAGATCTTGGTTGAGATTCAACTTTGAAATAAGAATTTGAAAAATTTGTAGGCAAAATCCTCTCAGAGAAATTATCAGCATAGTTTGATTTAAACACATATTCAGCTGGTGGCCCTAAAATTTTGATTGAATGAATACTTTATTAAAAATATACATGTGAAAATGAAAAAAACTAACGTTTATTTGATGCATTACTCGTAAAGGCATTAGAATGGTTGGCACCACTGAAATTTTTTTTTGTCAGCTTTGCTTCAGGCTTTATAGATGTAAATAAAGAATGGACTTTTTTTGTGAGATCTTCATGTGAGCAGGTTTTTTTGGAAACCATATGGGTAGAATTATAATTCATCCTCCCCATTACAGAGGTGTGGCTCTTGCTGGTGCCAATACCTAAAAAAATATTCACGGGAGACGATAAATTTTTATGAAAATATGGAATTCTTACTCTGTTTGGAATTCATTTTCCAGGCTTTTGAACCTATGGGTCAGGTCAAATCGGTCTTATATAACATTGCAAATTCTCAATTCCTATATTATTTATTTAAAAAATATGGTCATAAGCTTTTCAGTTCTTATAAATTTAATTAAATTGGCGTTTATAACTTATTAACTTATAAAATGCATGTATGAATCACATTATGATTTTTTTTAAACTTAGCATTGAAATAACTTTCTGTAGACAATAATTCGATAATATTTTTTTAAAATGTTAGTGAAAAAAGTTTTAAAACAAATTTTTTACATATTTAATGTAAATTTAGTTTTATTAAATTATGTTAATTATTTATAATTTGCTTTAAAGTTCACTTTTAAAAGTGTAAAATGAATACTCGAGCCTGTGGTGATCAAAATTTAAAGAAAAAAACAAGTGTTTTTAATATAAAAGGTTGTAAATCTTCACTAGCAAATAAGCAGTTGCTTGTTTCAACGGGGCTGCCTTCTTTGGATTTGTACTTAGGAGGGGGTATACCTGTAGGTTCAATAATACTAATTGGTTAGAATCATCTATCAAATTTTTTTATTTATATAAAGTATAAAGTTTCATTAATGAACTCATCATTTTTTGCAGAGGAAGACAAATTAGGAACATACTCTTCTTTGCTTTTCAAATATTTTTTGGCTGAAGGTGTTGTTTGTAATCATTCAATTTGCTTAGTCTCATTAGACGAGAATGGTAGTCTTATAATCAATGTAATAATTTATCTTGAATTTTAGTTTGCACTATTATAACAAATATATCTGTAACAGGACTTACCAAAGGCCTGTGGAAATGCTAAGACACCTGAAGATTCTTTGAGAGGCAGTAATGAAGATAGCATGAGAATTGCGTGGAGATATGAAAATTCTCAAGTTTGATGTTTTTATTCTTATGTTATTTGGTATATTTGCCCTACCCTCTGCTGGGAAAAATAGGCTCTAAATAGAATGATGACAATGATTTTGTTATATTACAACATTTTTATCAATATATTTTAAATTTAAGGCATCAGATTTTCCACCAGAAACAAACAACCATTATTTCGATTTGATGAAAAATATGGACCCATCACTCATTGATGCATGTCATGTAAGATTAATCGGAGAAGACCAACTTTCACCAACAAAAAATGACACTTACAATACTACCACATGTTACAAACACCTGCTAGAACTTATAAAATCAGAAATCACTGATGGATTTTCAACAAATACTGCTAAAATACCTGAAAATGTTCTCAGAATAGGTACATAATTAATTTTTTTTATTTAATCAAACTTCAAATTCAATTTTAAACGAGCATTTTTCAAAATTTTGTATACTAAGAACAAAATCATATTGTGATCGTTTAATCAGGCCTCAAATTATATTTTTTAATAGGAATAAAATCATTGGGATCTCCCTTATGGTCATCAACATCACCAGCTCAACTCTGCCAAACAATATTAGCCCTCAAAAGCCTAGTCAGGTCTTCATTTTCAGTATGCTTCATAACGTTTCCTAGTCATCTTATTGAGGTTGGTTCAATCAAACTACTGATTATAAATAATTTTTGTTTCAAAACATGTTTTGTGGTTTTTGTTTGAGACCAGCATTTATAGAGCATTTTGAAAATTGATCTTTGGAATATTACTTACCTGATGACGGTATCTAAAAGCTTATTTTAATGAAAAATGTTTATCAAAAACTGATTTTCACAATAGTTTTGAGCATCGACGTTAAACTGCAATAATATGCTGATGAAGGCATGTTTTATATGCTGAAGGGGTTGTTTCTAAATGCTTATATGGTCTTTTATATAGATATGTAGAGTTATAATGGGGCTGAATTGTTTGATGAAAATGTATTTGAAATTATTAAACTGCACCAAATTCAATGCCTGAAGCTTAAGGCTGCTTTTCTGTTTTTTAAGACGCATCATGTGTTTGAAATTGCCTGAATTCCATATAGCTTCTCCAAATTATGAGAAATTTTCAAAAAAATCACGTTTATTCAAGAAAATCAGTTAAAATTTTTTGTTATAACCTGGATAATAGTAAACTCCGATAGCTCGTGTCCACAACTTGGTATCATTGTCATTTGCCTTGGCGGAAGATCTTTATTTGACAGCGGCAAGTCAAGCTTCTTTGAAGGTGTGGACAACGGATCGTGACTTCGATAATTTCAAGTTTGACGTTACGTCGGGCTGGCAGTCTATAAAATTTTATCTCAAACAAATGGTTTATTTTTTAAATTGAAGAAAAACTGTTATCAATAATATAGCCCGACTGCTGTCAACCATGTACAGCAGTATCATAATAAGATTGATATGCAATCATTTAATAGTTCTTGATAAAATTCATTCAAAAATTGTCCATCACCATTATTAAACGTGGTGAGTCGTAATATTGTTGAAATCAATTTATTTAAGGTGCTCAAAATCCATAACTTTAAAATAAATGATTAATTTTACCCGTTTGTGTCCAAAATGCTAATGGCAGTAATTTTTTATTGAAAGTTTTGTTCCTTCCTTAAAACAACCTTATAAAAAGACAAAAAAAACAGATTTCAATTTTGACAAAAAATAAGCGAGATACAGGGTGATCTCATATGAGATCAATGGGCACAAGTGTTAACAAATGGGCTTTTAACCGCATAGCATTAAAAAGCGTAGTTTGAAGATTTTAATTCACTTTAATTTGATTTTAAAAACCAAAATATAAAATATTTCAAATTTATATAATTATACGTAAATAAAATTTTTCAAAAAGTTTTAAAAAAATATTTTAAAAAACTAATAATGATTTTTCACTGTTTGCTCAAATATTCAAAAGAATACGAACTAACAGAAAATGAAATTTTACATATAACAAAAGAAAAACTCATAAAATTTTTTGAAAATTAAAATTTTTCTTCATATTTAAAATTAATATATGAATAAATTTAAGCTTCGCTCAAAGTAACCGTGAATTTTTCCAAAATGTCCGTGGTCTAACGGTGCATTAAAGAAGTTCCAAGCAGCAAAAAGCTGTTTTAAATTGGACCAATCAGGCTTTGAAAAATGTTAGTTTTTTTTTCTTGAAAATATTCATGTATCATAATGTTTAAATATTCACGGATTGTACAAAAAGCTTAGTTGGTTGATAAATGCTAGTTTTTTTTTCATAAAACTTCTAAAAATGATTATTTCAGTACTTTCCCAATTTTTTTGGAGTTCTATGATTGGTTCATCAACTAGCCTAAAGCTATTCAATACTTTTTGCGTGATCGCGAAGTGCCTGTAGCGGTGCATGGCTTGTTTTGGCACCTTCTTTGTTCATTTCTAGTTGTTATAATATGTCCTTGAAGATTGAAACAGACATCATTAGGAACTTGTGGAGGCCTTGAACAGTTGTAATTTTTGATTTTTTTGTTTCCTAAATGTAGAGTTTTTGAAGTAGAATCGGCTAATTGCTCTTCTAAAGGTGAGCAAATCCGTTTTGGGGCACTTTCCTCGTTTGACCAATTACAGATTATCTCAAAATTTATTACTGTCATACCTAGTATTCTTGTAAACATTGTCCAATAGCATTTTTAGCCTTTATTGTTGTGGCATATTTGCTTGCTCATCAATAGTCTTTGTCCACTCCACACATTTTTGAGCTAAATGTTTCAAATACATTAGGCCATGGAAAACTTATGGTCTTGTAGGTTTTTTGCGTTCACCTGATAAGTTTTCACCTCAATACAGGTTAAAGTTAGAGCAATAGCTTGAAGAATCGCACAATGCCCAAAATTTGTAGCCAAATATAATTGGCTTGATCCTAATAAATTGTTTGAGTGCGTGATATACGAAGTATTTTAGAAATTTTGTATCACTCAATTATAAATATAAACTAATATTTACAAAAAGTCATTTTTGGCATTTATTTGACTATTTTATTTATTTTTTGTAAAAGGCATTTTTTTTAAATTGAAATTCCACTAATTATGTATTTCGTGTAAAACGCCCATTTGCTAGCACTTGTTCCCATTGATCTCATATGAGATCAGCAACTTTTAATGCCTTTTATTCTGTTAATTTTTCATGTATCTCAAGTTTTATAATTTCATAGTATTAATTGAAGATAACTTAAAAATACTTCATTTTGTTCCAACATAAAAATAAATTATTATGCCTTAATTAAATGTTTTTCGATAAACACCCATAAAAGTGAAATTTGGACAATTTTAAGCTGAAATACCACAAACTTAAAATTAAAAATTCAAGAAAAATAAATTTAAAAATAAAGATATAACTTTTGTTAATAGAAAAATTAATTGGATTTGGATAAATATTAATCAATAATTAGTAAAACTGTTAGATGTGAGTGATCTCATATGAGATCAATGGGCACAAACGGATTAACAACGTCTTTCAATTTACCGTGGTTCCTTGGGATCTGCTTATGAGTTTAATCTGTTAGGTGTAAGCTGATTTTTTTTCTGTTATAAGTTAGGTAAAAGTAGTTTTTGGTGCTTGTTATTTATACACTGATAGTTTAGCACCGTTTTCCGGCTTTCAGTATGACTCTATTGATGATGGTAAACTACCCAAGTATGGGGGCGTGTGATATAAAATTTTAAATGAAAGTGCTAAACTGACAATTTTTATTAAAAAGATTAACCTTGAAGAAAATCTAAGGCTTATTTCAATCCCAATATCAATTTTTTTTTGAGTTGGCCCGTATGCCCCATTGTATTAAATTGTTGAGTGTAGAAGAAGCAATCTGCTGTTACTCATGAGTGAGACACGTATAGAGGCAGGATATAAATTGATGATGAAATTGATTACATTACTATATTCACCTTTAGTCTTCCACATTAAAAGTTCTTTCCAAGTAGTTCATGGCTTTAGTGATTAATAAAAATATTTTTTTTATTAGTTTCACCTGGGTGTCAGAGGTTGAAAATTTTTAGATTTTTGAATGTTCATCTGTGGTAAAAGTCTCATAAAATATTCATTATTTATTATTTTTTAAACATAAAAAAATCGATAAATTTAATCACTTAAAATATCAAATAATTTTTTTCATCTCATATGTGCTTTTGGTCTCAAATATATAGCCAACTTGAACCAAATAATCATAAATAACTGTAATCCCCCAAGGACGACAGTTTGGTCTGGAGTGTTGAAAGCATGGTTGATGCAGTGATAAAGTTGGAGTCGTTTCAAGGAACCCCTTTGGAAAACCATCCCATATTCAAAAACTACCACGGTTATTATTATTATTATTACTCGTTTAAGATCTTTTGTTTCATCGCGTGAGGTTAGACGGTTATTTCTATTAATAACTAAAAAATATATCAAGAAATTATAAGATAAAATACAACAGTGGAATCACTTCCAGTAAAATAAGTTTCGTTTTTTAATTTTCAGTAATACTAATACTTGATAGAAAAAAATTCAATGTATGGAACATTTTTCGAAAGCATTTTTATTATAAAAACATCGTCAAACCAGGTTTATTGCATGTGATCAAATCACCCAGACTCAATTCAATTATCCCTAACTACTTCAGTGATTTATCGAACCTTGCTTTCAAACTGCATCGCAAACAATTCTCTATTGAAGTGAGTTTTTTTATAATATTGGTTTTAATATTCAACTCAGTTCATTCGTTAATATTTTTCTCATAAATTTTCACTTTATCTTTCCAGAAAAAATAGATTTACCGACAAAAGGATTTTTATTCAGTTTTTCTGTATTTATTATATCAGAAATAAATTTTATTATAATGAAGATATCTAGAATTCAAGAGCTGATTAATTTAATAAATTATTTTTTTCAGAAATTTTGCTTGCCTCCAGCCTTTACTGAAGAAAAAATTAATAAAGAATCCAATATTGCATCTTGTAGTGCTAGGGATTTTTGATTACTTCATTTACAAAACCATTTATGAAAATTTTACATAAGCACAAATCAATTAGTTTATCATGATAACTAAGCACAATGGTTCAAAAGTTTAATA
Organism: Pterobdella sp. o SKG-2022; assembly: GCA_964035795.1. Taxonomy (NCBI): domain Eukaryota; kingdom Metazoa; phylum Annelida; class Clitellata; order Hirudinida; family Piscicolidae; genus Pterobdella; species Pterobdella occidentalis. The sequence goes on from OZ038322.1 coordinate 4,733,436, forward strand.
GACAAAGCTTTTCAATTTGCTATGATCACGATGTAAATTCAGCTAGAGGTCTTTACAAAACATTTATTTAAATAGCTCTATAAATGGTTTATTTGATGCCGGATTTAATATTGCTGAAATGTTTAGAGCCTCGAAGCTCAGTGCACAAATCATTCATGAATGAATTCACTTTATTGTCCTGTTTGTTTAAACGCTTCGTCAATATAGCAGCCATGTATATGTCGCCTTCAACTCTAGATAGAACCAATGTGAAATTCTGGAAATTTCAAATATATAATAGGTAGAATTTTTTTTGATGTATGAATAAAATATATTCAACATCAATATGATCGTAGCTTATCTTGCTGGTAGCAGAATCGCGAGGCATCGACGCAAATTTGTCTCCTAGGTGTTCTAAGATACGACTAGACGGTCTTTCCTGTCAAATTAATTCAAATATTCAAAAAAACGTTTATTTTAAAAATTTTAATTTGATTACATGAGGGTAACTGAAGAAGATCATGTTTTTGAAATTTACTCGCTTATCATTAAGTGGAGTTTTTGCAGTTTGATTATTGAGAGAATCTTTTGAACTAATATCATGTTGAATACAAGGCAGAATATAGCCCTGAGAAGGATTATGCAGATATCTTCGTGAGAATAACATCAAAGAGACAGTCTCCATTTTTTTGCTGAAAGCCACCACCCTAGGGGTGCAACAAAATATGAAATAAATGATTAGAAAATTTTATGGTTGCTACTTTGAATAATAGTCATTTGTTTTTGGAATGTTCTTGAGGTCATTATTATTCCCAGCTTGACTGCTCAAAACCTGGTTATTTATAAATGCAATATAACGATTCTTGTCAGAGATATAGTATGTATTTTTCAATAATAATTTGTAAAAAAAAACATTAAATAAGAAGCGAAAAAATTGAATTGATTTAATTTTTTCACTAACGTTTTATAAGGCTAAACTTTTAGAAAATAATAGTTTTTGATTCTCAATAAATTTTCTTTGATGTTTTTATGTTGCAAAATTCAGTAATTGATAACATTTACTAAAAAACTGAACTTCACCTCTCGGAAATAAAATGAAAATTTTGAAATGAGAAAGTTTTTGAAGCCTAGAAGCCATATGTAAATGTCTGGAGGGTTGGAACTGCTCTTGCTACTGCCACCTACAAACCCTGACTTTTTGCTCTGATGTAAATGATTAAGATTTTCGTCATTATGCACTATTTTGACAACATACTGAATTTTAATACTAAAATATAGCAGCACATTAGTTAATAAAATATAATCAAAAACTTCATACTCTTAGTACTTGTTTGGCAGTGGTTTAGCTCCTAGTCCCAACAAATGGGAAATTAGGAACAAAAAAATGATTATAAAAACCCAGAAGCATTCAAAAACATTAACAATGTAAAGTACTGATGAACCTTATTGTGATTGAGAACCACAGACCATGCATGCAGATGGTTGTGAGCAGCAATGAGGGAGAGGAGGGACTCCAAGTAGAGGGGCTGTTGGAGGTACATTTGAGCAGACAGCAGGTGTTGTAAGCACTCACACTCCATTCTGATGTTGTACAATACATTCACATATTAATTCTTACTAAGCTCACAGCTTGATAAATATTTTGATTAGCATTTTTGTATTCTATAAAAGTTTTATCAGTTAGAAATAAAATTTTCTGAAAAATTAATTTAAAAATTCCTTCTTCAATGTTAAATAATAAACATGAAATCTGGTTACACTGTGTACACAAGTAAGTTTCAAGTGAAATTTATCATTGAATTATCACATTTGGGCATTTACAGCACAAATTTTTGGTGCATGTGCATAAAATTGTGGTGATATGTTGATACATCCCACTTACATGTATGTATCTTTTAAAGGCTTCATGAGTGGGTTGGTGATATGCTTGTTTAACTCATCTGTGGTACTGATTATAATCTTGGATAAATCATCAGTAACCAAAACCTTGTTATTTGTTTCAGTAGACAATTGTTCATAACTGAAAAAATTTTCAAACTTGATAAATCATTTACTATAGAAAAATTATTAACATTCATATTAATTAAATAAATTACAATAAAAGGAGACTTGTCCTGGCAAGGATGAAATGCTCCAATTGATTTAGCATGGTAATGAGAAGATATTTAGCCTCTTTATCACTGTCAGATTGATTGCTGACAAGTGATGAAGTGGTGCTTGAATGGTTGGAAGAACTCAACTGCTTGTTAGCGCTATCAGAAACAGATCTTATTAAGCTGAGTAACGCTGCATATTGCCCCTTGAGGTTCTAATCATGGTTTAAAGATGTGAATAAAAAACATTAGTTTCAAAATTAACATACATCTTCTCTTTTAGACAAAAACCTAGAAATTGATGATGAACCAAGAAAAGCCATAGAATAAGATTTTTCCAGATCTCCAAAATGTGCCAATCTTTTAAAGATTAATCATTAGACTATTTCAAATAGATTAGCCAACAGGTGATTTGAAAGCTAACATGCTTTAAACATAAAATTATGAAAGACACACCTAAGCAGGAATGTGATCCATAATGATGCATCATATTGCTTATTAGGTTTTCTAGATTTTTCTTTTTCCTAAAAAATTTTGAGACAAGTTGATTCAGTAAAATTCTAATAGAATAAGAAACATTCTAAATCATCTTACAATAAGATCTTTCAGTTTGTCATTAGAAAATCTACTAAGGAGATTGAAACATTCAGACACGAAATTCTCCATGAGCATCTCTTACATTATAAAGCGATTTTCTAAAAATATTGACTGTTATTATCAAGAAATACGTAAAACTAAGAGCTATCAGATTTGAATTGTCATCAGGTTTTATCATGACAAAGCATTCCTGAAAGATCATCACGAGCTCTCAACAAATGTCATTTAAAAAAAATAATAATACATAAAAAAATAATTTAAAAAATAAAATTAATTACCAATGTGTAAATCTAAAAAAAGGCATTCTAGAACATAGAAGCGACACAACATGCATACGAAGGAGCATAAATGAAGGACAAGGCCTATGGTCCATAGAAGATAAACACGCCCTAAAAAATAACTGAATAATTACGTTGAGAAAATAAAAAGTATGTTTTAGTTATATATTAAAAATAATTAATTTTTAATTTGATTTATCAAAATTTATTTCAAAAAACAATTTATAAAATATCTTTATTTGACTTTTACAGTTTTGAGAGCCTGTTGAGTCTCCATAAAAACTAGTTCGAAATTTGTAATATGATAGAATAATTTAAAAATTCAAAAAAATATGTTCAAGTAGTTTGGGCTTAAAATTGACTATGGTTTATCGAAATGCTTTCGCTATAAAATTTTGTCTATGAAATCTTTGGCGCCAATAAAACGTGGCCTATAATGGCGGCTCAAATAGTCGGTTTTTATACCGAAAAACTTGATAATTCAATTAAAAATGTCAGAATATTATTATTCAAAATATTTTCGCAATTTTTTTTTGAATTTTGATAATTTAGTACAATAACATACAAGAACTTCTTTTGGGATGAATTCGGATTTTTTGCTTTCCATAAAAAAAAGCTAAATTGAGAATATCAACAATTTTATTCTATGCAAAATAAACAATACAAAGATAAAAGCTTCATGCTTTATTGGGATACTAAAGGCTGAAATTATTTAGCTAATAATGAAAAGAATATTATCATTCAATTAATATTAAAAAATGTAATAATATGAAAAAAAGAAGATAAGAACTTTCTGTTTTCAATTTTGGTGATATGGATGTGCCAGAAGGTGAAGACAATTCATTTCGTTTGAAGGGCTTTCCGTCAGGTTGACATAGCTCGATTGAGTCTTCGTTTCCATTGGCTATGGTCTTAAACTGTGCATCAGGTACTTTAATCTTCAGTTTTTATTTCTAGTCTTTCGAGATCTTTCTAGATGAGGGAATACCAGGTTTTTATTGGTGCACCTCTAGGTCATCTGAAAACTCTGGCTGCTTGTGCCAGGTTTTTTCTAACCGGTGTGTCAGGTTTTTGTCTAAGCATGTGACCCACAAAGTTTAGTCTTCTTAGTTTCATTGTCGTACTCCAACTCTTGTGTTGAAGTAAAGTGTGTGGGTCTTCACTAGATATTTTTTCTGGCCATCTGATGTTTGCCACAGCTTTTGGAAGTCTTCTCTGGGTGCTGTTTACTATTTTGTTCAGTTTCTTTCTCATGATCCATGTTTCACTTTGTGAAAGTATGAAGTTTTAAATAGTATTAGTTGGGAAGGACGACTGAGGGTCATAACTTTAATTTATTAATAAAATCTAAATAATTAAAACAAAATTTATTTTCTTATTTACTTACTTACTTACTTACTTACTTACTTACTTACTTACTTACTTACTTACTTACTTACTTACTTACTTACTTACTTACTTACTTACTTACTTACTTACTTACTTACTTACTTACTTACTTACTTACTTACTTACTTACTTACTTACTTACTTACTTACTTGCCCACACGTTTTTGAGGTGCAGGAAAACTGCTCTGGCCTTTCCGATTTTTATCTTCACGTCTGCTACTGTCCCTCCCCACTTATCAATGGTACTGCCAAAATAAGTGAAATTTTCTACTTTCTCTAATGGTTAGCTTGTAAGCGTGATCAGAATTGAATCGGCATTTTAAGAAACTTGGTTTTTCCCTGATGTATGTTCGAATCCAGTTTTCTGGAGGTTTCTGCTACCGTGTTTGTTTTTTCTTGCATTTGTTGCTGGGTGTGCGCAAGAAGGGCTAGATCGTCAGCAAAATCTAGATCGTTTAATTGTGTTGAAAGAGACTACTGGATACCGTTTTTCTTCTGTGCGGTAGATATTGTTATAATCCAGTCGATAGGAATGAAAACAGTGAGCAGCCTTGTCTTACACCAGTACGGACATGGCAATCCATGTCCGTACTGGTTTGGTCAATTAGTTTCTGTAAATCCCTCTGCAAACCAGACCTTTATAAGAGCTTTCGGTTATTTTGGTGATTTTTTCTGGCACGTCGTAGTGTCGCAGAAGCTTCCATAATAATTCAAGGTTCACACTGTCAAACGCTTTTTCATAATTTAGAAAATTAACATAGAGCAGAGAGTTCAATTCGAAAAACTGCTCCAATATGATTTTCACTATTACCATCTGGTCCGCACAAGATCTGTCTTTTTTGAAGCCCGCTTGGTGGTCTCGGAGCTAGGGATCAACTCTTTCCTTTATTCTGTTCAGTAGAATCCGGTTGAAGAATTTGCCTATTACTGACAAAAGCACAATGCACCGATAATTTGACCACTGGCTGAAGTCTCCCTTCTTTGGTAGCCAGATGGCCTTTTTTCCACTCAATTGGAATCTACTCGCTATTCCAAATTTTCTTAAAGAGGGGATAAAGTATCTCGACCACGATATCAAGGTGGGCTTTTAAATGCCTCAGCAGGTAAGTTGTCTGGCCCAGCTGCTTTGTTTGATTTGAGTTGTTGGATAGCTTTCCGGATCTCTTTTTATGTGGACTCTTTACATTCTATTGATAGATCTCTCTCAGCTGATGTAATGGGCGGTGGTTGCTGGAGAACTAGACGGTTAAGCAGATCTTCAAAGTGCTTCTTCCATCTGTTCTTTTGCCCTTCTTCCTCTTGGATTGGATTACCTCGCTTGTCTCTCACAGGTCTCTCTGTCTTAGGGAACTTTTCAGAGAGTATCTTCGTGAGGTAGGGAAATGTCGTGTTTTTTAATTCGGGCTGCTTCCTCGGCTTTTGTTGCTAGCTGATTTATAAAATTTTTTTTACCCGCTTTGATATTTCTCTTCACAACTTTGTTTGCGTGAGACTATGTCTCTTGAGCACTGTTTTTCTCTGCCTTTGTGCGACAAGTGTTGAGACCTGCTTTTTTCTGCTTCTTGACCACTATTTTATTTAAGGTTTCTGGCGATATCCACTCTTTATTTGTGATCTTCATGTATCTCAGTACTTCTTTGCATTTTGAGAAAACAGCATCTCTCATCTTCTTCTATCGTTCGTCACTAGTTTCTTCATCATGGATTTCTTGTAAAGCAAGAAACCTATTGATAATTGCGAGTCTGTACTCCACCAGCTCGCCTGCATCCTTCAATAGCCAGGTGTTCAACCGACTCTTTTTGCAATTTTTTTTCGTCCTATTTTGTTTTAGATTCAGTTTCAACTTGGAACTGATGTGATGGTGATTTGAGGCCAAGTTCGCTCTTTTCTTGACCTTAACGTCCTCTACAGTCCTCTATACCAATAGAATTTGGCTCGTTTTAATTTCATTTACAAATACGGATCGTTCCGATTATATAATAGGTCAGAAGAAATATTGAAATGAAGTTTCGAAATGTTTTTCATAAAAAGGTTTTTGCAGTTTATTTTATGCCTAAGGTTTATCTCGGCTGTTGAATGTTGGAATATTTATGAAAATACTAATCAACCTAAAGTATTGAGTAAACATATTTTATTTTATAAATAGTGATATTGTTTGACAGTTGCAAAAAGTTTGTGAAATTGATAGTTTTTCAATAAAGTGAAAAGCTTTCTACCTCAGTTTGAAACAAGTGTTTTATTTTATCTTATATGAAACTTTTTTTGAAAACTTTAATCTGTTCTATATTTTTTGTAAGACTTTAATCAAATTTAAGCTTTTGATAAAATTTCATATTAACTTTAATATTACAATGATGACTAAAAAGATTACGTATAGTGCTTCCGAACTTCTCGCATTTCGGGATGCTTATATTACTAAAATTAAAAAAATCAGTCAGAGACCAGCTTTCTGGAAATAAAATTTGAAGATTTGGTTCAAACAAACATGGCAAAATCAAGCAAATTTAATTTGGTGTGCTCAACACCATATCAGCAGTGAACAAAGCTGCTTTAATTCACAGCACTATCATTGAAAGCTATCTTGATTTGTTTGCTTTGACTGAAACCTGGATAAAATCTGATGCACCTGAAGCAATCAAAGCTGACAGCTTTTCAAAGATTTTTTGCTATCCACCAACACAGAGCCAGCCACAAAAACAAAAGAAGCGAAGAAAATGTTTTAATACACAGAAATTGCTACAAATGTATCAAAATAAAATCTCACTCAACAACCACAATAGAATATCTTATAATAAAAATAACTAACAAAATAAACCACTCTATATCATAGTCATTATAGACCTCCTATCTTTTTTTCGCCAACTTTTTTTGAAGAATTGAGCGAACTAATGGAAAATGAAATAAAACTTTCCAACAATATTGTTACATGTGGTGATTTAAATGCTTCTGCTTGCTCACAGAAATTAGGTCATGATTAAAGGTTATTACAGAAATTCCAAGAGCTTTCTCTCAATTCAGCACATCACAACTGCAACACATGAGAAAGGTCACGTACTTGACTTTGTCATATCAAAAAAAGATAATGAAATAATACAAACAAAAAATGTAATATCCACCTGCTATTCTGACCATCATCTCATCATTACATTTCTTACTTACGTAAGCTTGTGCCTTAACCAATCAATGTTGAATATAGAATTATAAATATAATTTACTAGAAGTTTTTCAATTGTGAACTTAGCAATTCTTCACTTAAATTTCAACAATGGAAGTTTACGGTTTGATTACAATGATGCCTAAGCTATTTCCAATAGCCAATAGGATTGAAGCAGGTTCGGATTTTGATTTTGTTTGAGTTTTTAAAGACCAGATTTTTAAAATTTGTTTTTTCTCTCGCCAAGAAAGCAGTTGTGTAGTAAGATTAGCATCAGGTAAGCATTGAACAATCTAACTTTTTTCTTTGTTGATAGTTTATTTCTTTAATCAAAGTTTCCAAAGCTTGCTCATGGCTGCTATTGTTAATGCTTTACGGCGTCTTATTTCTTGCTTCATTGATAGTGTTGTTCCTAGTTTTTTTAAGTTTAAGCTATCTAAGTTTTTATGATTTATTTCGAATATTTCTGTTTTATGTGTAAGAGATCTTTTTTTGAGCGCATTATATATGTCTAAAATGTCTATTTTGTCTTTTGTGATCAAGTCAAAATCATCAGCGTAAATTAACTCTTCTCATAAGTTCAATTGGTAGGGCTTTTAAAGGCTCTTTCAAACATATAGCAAATAGGATAGGACTTGAACTGTCTCCTTGGGGTGATCCTATTGCTGTGTTGAAGCAGTCGATCATTCTATTTTCCAGTTTTATACACATTTTTGTGCTAGAGAGCAAATATTTGACGAATGTCACTTCATCTTGTTTTGGGAGAACATTTTCACAAACCTGCATTAGTTTGGTTCTGCATATGATATCAAAAGCAGACGACATATCGATGCTTGTTACAAATATTTCATCTTTTGTTTTGCAGGTGGTCGCCATGTTGAATTTGTGTGTCCATATGACATCTGTTGTGGATTTTTTTTTTCTGCACTTTTCGAAATTAAAAATTTTTGATAATTTCTTTATTAATATTTCAATCCTACATTTCTTCATTTTTACACGTAAGCCAACTTTAGAAGAGTTCTGCTTTCAAAGATATCTAAGCTTCAGTGTATTTGAAATAAATATTGTGTTTTAATTAAAGTTTTCCAACAAGTAATGTTGAAAGTAATCGTCAAACGAATGTTAATCTAAAGCGCATCTTCAAATAATCAACCTCCAAAAGAAAGAAATAGACTTTCGACAAATTTTTATGTCAAACATGAAAAAATCAATCAAATGATACTTGACTACAAGTAAATATTTTGCATTTGATACTTTGAGTTAAGAAGAGTATTGAAAAAAAGTATGTTTCAAATGAGCACAACTACAAGACGTTGATTTAACTGTCTAGGCAATAGATCTTCTCAACTTGTGGTTGGTTACCATTTTGGCAGCTGTTCATCATTGTTCATAGATTTCATTCTTATCAATGTCAATAATGCTATAGTCATGATTTGAAAATTATTAATTCTAGTTTGTTTCAGTAACCATAGAAGTTTGAGTTTTTCTTTTTAAATTCTCAATCATTTATTTAAAATCTAAAACCAAGCTAAATCTTGAACATGAAATATTCTTTTCTAAATGTGTATTCTTATCAATAACTAAACTAAAATTTGCGCAGTATGAGAAACAAAGACTTGAAAGTGCTAAAAAAAGAAATAGACAGCACATATTACCAGTCAAAGAACTCAAAATAAAAGTCAAGTGACTTAGCCGAGAGTCAGTCTTCACAGTAAAAAAATTTTGGAAGATAACCCTTAAATCGCATGCGCAACTAAACACAAAATACACAAAAAAGTCTCTTGAAGAAGAGATTGTTGAAAATGAAGTTAGTGAGAAGAAGGTTGTTGAGGATGAGGTTGAAAATTTTGATGTTTCTGCCTCATGAGGTTGAAATTGCAAGAAAAATTTTTTTTTCAAACCTTACAGTTGAACTCAAATTCTCTATTTCTATGCTTATTATGAATATGGCTGGACTTTGAACTTTTTATGAATTGAAATATTTTTAAGAATGAGGGCTTTTATTAAACAACCAATCACAATTAAGAGGCTTATTTTATCGTGGAGCCGCTCGCCTTAGCCGAGAGAAGGAATCAATTGACTTAACAGGTTTATATTTAAATATAGCTCTTGATTTTTACACATGTTACTAAGTTGATATTGTTTTTGAAGTAATAAAGGATAGAAAACAGAGTGGGAAAGATTGCTAAAGTTTAAATGCCTGCTCCTCTTCTGCGAACCATCCCGGTTTAACAACCTATTGATGCAGGCATATAGTGATGTTTAATTTTAAAACATATTAACTGCCAACATTCAAGGAATCCTCCAAAAAAATCAGTTGCGACTTTAACACATAAATGAATGAAGATCGAAAATCTTGTTGGATTTTGAGCAAATAAACTGAGTTATTTTATGTCGATATTTTATTCAATAAAACAACAAAAAACCAGCAACTTATGAATTTCAGCTCAACGAGTCACTTAAAATGATTCAATAAAAAGTTTTAAAAGTTCTTCACGAAACTTTCATTTTACCCCAGGTCGGTTCAACGTCCCACACTTTTTCACAGTACTCCATGACAGCTCTATCGCTTGAAAAGTAGCCCGAAGCACCGATGTTTGCCACCACCATTTTGGTCCAAAGATCTTTGTTCTGACGAGTAAGACAACAATTTTACAACATTCATAATTGTCTATATCAAAGAAACATTTGAAAAGCTTGCTTCGATATATTTAAATGAAGCTTTTCGAAACTTGAATCTTCATCATGAGCTTATGAACATA
>OZ038322.1:4743887-4759503 GCA_964035795.1 Pterobdella sp. o SKG-2022
ATTCTTGTCATGTTGTGCTGTCAAATAGTACGTGTACTCACAAGATATACTTGGCCCACTTTTTCTTGACATCCCATATAGCTTTCATAATCAGCACACACCATATAACTGAAATAAGCAAGTTCTATTTAAAGTCATTTAAAATAATTTGGTTTGTTTAAATATTATTTGGATCAAGAAAGTTCAATTTGAATATTTGAATTTAGTTGACCAGCATTTAGGCCTGATGTTCGGCTTAATTTAAACAATATTGCTACATCGACGTATAAAAATGAACGTTTCAAAAGATCCTTCCAACATATAACAATCAAAAGTACACAAGAACTTTTGAAAAGCCTTTTTGTACTTGAAATGTTTAATCTAACTGGTCAGTGGTGAGGATTGACTCGACAAGCTGAGCAAAAACGTGGGGTTGCCTGTCGGAAAAGTGACCTTCACTAATCATCTCTATCACTTTTCTCAGTTCTTCATTGTTCTTATAAAACTGCGACGGATGGTAACTGCATAAAATAAATCATAAAATAATAATATACTTATTAATATTAGTATATTATTACAATTATTTTTATTAAACAAAAAGACATTTGAAATAAATATGAAATTCAAAAAATAGAAATTTTAAAAATGCAAACATACTTATTGTTTCTGAGTTTTGAAACTTGCGACAAGGTGAGACCAAAAAGAAAAAAGTTTTCCACCCCCGCTTGTTCTCTTATTTCCACATTCGCTCCGTCCAACGTGCCAATTGTCAATGCTCCGTTCATCTGTTTTGTGAATATGTTGGTCAACATTCAAAAGTCACGCAAACTTGCAACATTAATTTAAGATTAGAACAGTTTAAAATGCCCCTCGAAAAGTGATTAAATGAATCATTCTTATAATAAAAAAATTATTTTATATTCAATACTACCCCAAATACGTTCAAAATTAAGATTTCATTCAATCATATTCTAACATAAGTATACATTCTACATTCATTCCTATTCTTATTTCAAGCTCTGGCCAATCAGAAGACACCTCACCATGAACTTCATGCAACCAGTGCCAGAAGCCTCAGTCCCTGCCAGTGATATTTGTTCGCTGAGGTCTGCGGCTGGCATGATCTTTTGGGCTAATGATACGTTGTAATCAGACAAAAAGACACACCTGTCATTAGTTCATGCATTATTTCAATTATAAGGTTAGTTTTAAAAAGGGTTTTGATAAGGGTATAATAGTGAAGTTGAAAGGTACCGACGTGAGCTTGTCCCTGACATAAGGATCGCTATTGCACGCTGCTGCAACCCCATTGAACAGTTTTATAATCAACTTTGCCTTCTGATGACTGGGCGATGCCTGTTGTAAGAGTACAACAAACAATGTGAATAATTAAATATCATTAATTGGAGCTTTTTATTGAGCAAATGCTTAAAAAGTGGCACACCTTGCCAGCCATGAAGACAGTTCTGGGCGTGAAAGGGTACTGAGGGTTTTCTCTAATGCGGTTGTAAATGCTGATCAAATGGAAAATATTCAATAGTTGCCTTTTTTGTTCGTGTATTCTTTTCACCTCGAGTGTTTTTTTTTTGCTACATTAACTTTATCTTTTAATTTAAACATGATTCTAACGTGGGGTTGATTCTTTAAGCTTTATCTATTTAATTAAAGATGCTTCTAACTTGGAAGTCAAAGATGGACTGAGTGTCAAGATCAAGGCCATAAGTGTTTTTAACATATTGAGCAAACTTCATTTTGTTTTTCTGAATTTAAAATTAACATTTTACATTTAAAGCCAATTTATTAATGTATTTGTGATATAATTTTATAATTGATTATTTATAACTCGATATATGATACTATGGATAAAAGGTGAGTAATGAAGGTGAAAAGTGCATGATAACTTGTTTAATGGTTTGAAGTTGCAAACAGAAAGCTTCCATGCGAGGTATCGAGCTGATCTTCTTTAACTCAGTGATTGAGCTCAGCCATTTGTTACCAATATGCTGCCAAAATATATCATATCGTCATTCATATTCATTCTTAAAAATTTAATTTTTTTCTGAGTAACTTTAGCTTTATCGCAAAACTTTAATTTTTGTTGAATGACCTCATTTGAGTGAAAATGAAAGCATGAAAAATAAGAATTGAAAATCTATTTTAAAAGATGATTAGAAAATTGCAAATAATACTAAATTTAAAAGAAAGAATAATAATAGAGTATGGAAAGAAATAATAATGCTAAAGGATGGCACCTCGATGACGAGCATGACGAGAGCAGGGTTGGTGCATAGAAGCCATCGCCTGGGTGCCACTCCATTAGTTATGCTCACGAACTTGTCTGCATACTTCTCATAAAAGTCTTTGAACCTTGCAATGATTGTCTGGCCTTTAGTATGACCCTATACATGCTAACTATAATGGCCTTCAAAGAACCAATGACACGTGAAGCTTCGACAAATTAATAAAAGTTTTAATGTAGAATTATTGAAAAGATAGGTTGAAAAAATTATAGAATAAAGTTACAAAGAGGTCGTGAGGGTGTGTGTGTGCACTTGGGAAACGCCATTGATCTTGTGACACGCCACAATACACAAGTTGGCCATCAGCACCTTGCAGCGCCAATCAGTGCATATTAATTTTTAGTCATATCTATTCATTGCGTTCTTTTATAATTAACTCATTGTTATCAACACTAAATGAATCTTCCAAATAGCAACCATCTTTTCTGGCTCATCGCTGATTATTGACATTCGTCGCCATTTTTCTTCATTGTCGGGATATTCAGAGCGCACCTCCTGCCATCATAAATCGTTTCAAATGTATATGCAAGACAAAACTTACAAAAATATTACATGCATAAATATCTTGTTGATTTCCTTGATTAGCTCCATGTGTCTTGGCAAGATTTTCTGCATTAGTTTCACTGGCCATCTGGTGAGAAAGTTGCGCATTTTAATACTTATTTATACTCCTACTACACATATAATGTCCAATTCGAGACGACTGATGATCCACTTACATACATACATACAACACTGATTTAGGAAAATAAGTTGGCAGACTTTTGTAAAGAGTCAGGGTGGAGAGAGTGGAAGGTGGTGGCCAGACACTTTGTGCAGCAATTCCACGCCTTTAAACATTACAAGTATGCATTAGGTTGCCCTTTGGCTCATATAATCAGTTTGAGTCTCAAAATATCAAACAAAAGTCAATAGCCCTTCAATGGCAAATATTTGTTGATTCGATAAATATAAAGATTGTTTATTAGATACTCAATGATTGAGGGGTGGATGAGTTGAGATAGTGGTGCATGTGAGAGTGCAGTGGGTAGTAATAAAAGAGTAGCTTATACTTCTGGCCATTGGACACCCTCGAGATCAACCAGTATTCTCATGAGTTCAGGGATGGCCAGTCCACAGTGGGTGTTGTTCAACTGCAGTGCCACCTAGTGTCCATTTATTCTACTTTTGAATAACCATCTATACTTTTTAAATACCTAGTATATTGCTTATTTTAGATTGAGAATATTTGTTATAATTCATATTATTGGTTTTAAAAATCGTTACGCAATTACTTTTTTGTGCATATCAGCCATTGAATTTTTCTTGGCACTGGTGTGGAATAGTGACTTTTTATACCTGCGCACGATGTCTTGCAAGGAAGAGGACACGAGCAAATACTCTTGTCTCAGTCGCAACTGTTTCCCTTTGCAAAACTACCATGCAAGTTAATCGTTTAAAAGTTTTTCGTGTTTTGATGAATTTGTTCGATGAATTTTAACTATAAGAGAAATGTTTATGAATGAAAAGTAATAGCTAGAAGCAGATGAAGAAAAGACCGCATGTGCCTGGCTACCTTGTGATCTGGGTAGAGAACCTTCGAGAGGTTTTCCGTCAGAGAAGTGCGCATGATCATTTTGACGTAGTCTTCGCTGTCGACTGTGGTTGTTGTGCATGCGAAATATATTATGACGCAAGTATTTATACAAGGAAATTGCTTCGATTATATTGCTTGTTTATCAAGTTCATATTCTTTCTTCAGAAGAATAAACTATAGTTAACTAAAGTATAGTTAATTATTTGATAGAAACTCCAACAGAACGAGAAGTTGTAGTCATCGGAAGCTTTGGCTTGCCACAGTCGTAATGCATTGACGTAATCATTACGATAGCCAGGAATAGGAACGTCATAAGGTGTCGATTGAATGCTTTCCTCTTCCTTCCAAACCACTTTTTCGTCCACCTTTTCCTCCTTGTCGTCTTCTTCGGCGTCTTTTTGCTGAATTTATGATAGAAATTTTTAAAATGTAAAATTAAGTGAAGTTATTTTGTAATTAAGAGTAAAAACCAACGTGAAACTGACAGTATTATTAGTAGATCCTGCAAAGGAAACTTTGTAGTAGTATTCAGGCCTAGGAGTCATCCAGGGATTTCCCCTCTTTAACCAGTTGTCGGGTTCTTCATACTGCATGGTGGTTGGCCATTCAACAATTACAACTTCAAACATCAATGACTTCAAGTACATTCACTTTGGAAAATTAAGCATTTTATTTCAACCCCAATTTGGAGCGACTGAATGATCATTTTAATAAAGATATTTTGAATATTAATTATAAAAGATGTGTTTTTGAGTGAAAAACATCTGCATAAAAGTTGAAAAGTGCACCTGGTACCCGTCTTTGATCAGCTGTTTGAACTGGCCATAATCATATTTTATGCCATAGCCGTAAGCAGGTATGCCTGCAGTAGAAATTCAATCACTTTACATTTGGCTGAGCATTTGAATAGGTTTTAATTAAAATAGAATGAATAAAAAATAAATAAAAAACAAAATGCACAATTAAACCTTCTAGCACTATTTTTTGTTATCGATTCATTAGAAGAGTCATCAATATATAGAATGATGTTGAATTGATTGAGAAGTTTGGGCCATAAAGGAGTGCACACAGACCGATCGAGGCCAAGGAATCGAGGAAACAAACGGCCAACCGTGCCATCCCTCCATTGCCCAGTGCCACCTCGAACTCATTCTCTTCTACTTCTTCCAACGACAAGCCAACCTTGTACGGGTTAGATGTTGAACACTTCAATATCATCAATAGTAAAATAATTGGAACTACAATGTTTCAAATAATTCATTAGTATTTATTAATATTGTTTTGCCTGAATTTTTGAAAGTTTAGAATTGTTTGGATCATTGCAAAAAGAAGCAACACATGACTCACATCGTACAAAGCTTCATCGGCGATTGATTCGCTGCCCAGGCAAAGAAGCGAGTTCAAGATGCTCCTTCCCAAGTTGTACTCCATTGATAAATAATACACTCTCTTTGCCAGATGTCATCTAATGTTAATATCTCATAATAGTTTTTTTTTAAATCTTATTATACCTTGGCATCTTCTTCGTAATAGCATTGTCGAGTTCTGAACCATCTGTATAAAGAGTATATAAAGCCATGATGAACACACCAACAAAATCTGCAAACAAACCTCGCGTTGAGGATGTCTTTGACACACATACACGCTGCTTTGGAGTTGTCGTCAGCGTTGGCAACGGCACAATCCTTCATGAGACTGTAGTGCAGATGGCGGTTGAAGCCTGTGGTGTACATGTCTTTGGAGGTCTGCAGTCGATGTTGTTCTATATTTCAACATGCATTATTTCAAATGTTTGTAAATCTTTCTTAAGGCTTTTTGAAGTTGCTTTTTAGATGACTTTAATATTAAAATACAACATAATCACTTATTATCAGCACTTTTTTAAATTTATTCTGGCATAAAAAAGCGCTGCGTGCAAGAGTGAGTTACTTTGGTCAAGTACAGTTTTTTGCCAGAGTCAATCATCATCTCCAACTCAAGTTCCTTCCGCTGCATTTTGATTTTCGAACGGCTGAATTATGACAGGTGAACTTGAATTAATTTTCAGACTGGAAAGATTTTATTGTGAGTAAATATAGAAAAAATTAAAAGTAATGTTTTTATTAAACACGTCACAAACAGCAATAGATAAAGTTGTTTCTAAAAATAATTCTGGGATCGTTCGTTTTAACAAAGTAGATGGTGCAAACACCGGAATAATTATTTAAATAAATAAGCAATAGAGGTTGAAAAGCAAGACTGACAAGATGAAATAAGGCTATTTGGTGATATGAAGATGGGTTTAGTTCAATAAGAGAACGCATGCTCTTTTAGCAGCACAAATCGATAGCAGGCACTACTCACACATATGTGATGGTGGCATGGAGCATGGCGTGATTAAAAATAATCATCGACTTATATTAGAGGCAAAAAATATATACTAGCTTTGAAAGGGGAGAATGTTGTTTCAATAATAAAAAAATAATAATAATAATCAACCTCATAATAATAATATAGTATTTAGTAAAAATTACATTATTTTACAATTTCACAAACAATTTATAAAATAAACAACAAATAACAATACAAGGAAAGTCAAATTCAATTGTAAAAAATAGCTGAAAGGAATGGAGAGACGAAATCAACAACTGCCACTACAAAATCAATACAACCCCCAAAAAGACACCAATAATAATGATTTAACTTTATTTACCATATAATTCCCAATATTCAAGCAAAATTAATCATAAATCAAATTTCGAAGCTACCAATAGAAATACAGGTACACACGAATTTTTGATAATGGCGAACATCCTTCAGTGCTCCAATACAGCTTATTTATGCTTGAATGTATCAAATGTATAGACAAATATTTTCAAGCTCTTGCATGTCTACAAAAAAAGCATGTATACGCATATGAGTGTGTTGAAGTTATATTACAAAAATATTCTCGAAATCAATATAAGATGTGGAAGGGGAAACAAACAAATAAAAGATTAGATATCTTAGCGCCAAAATGCACCAGAGGCTTTTATAAGAGTTTATGCACTTTAATAATATTGCATTTATAATCCTCCATAACTGAGTATTATTTCAATAATAAAAAATAAATGCTCTATGAAACTTAAAAGCAGTTTTATGAAGTTTTCAAGTATTAAAATCACCACTGATACCTGGAATGGAGCATTAAGGCAAAAACATTTTTTTCCATAAAAAATGCCATAAATAAATACGTGCTAACAACAGTTGAATTTTTATATAATAAATAGATTGATTACTAAAAACACTTTTGAATGCGACCAAGTAGTTGAAACATAAAAGACGCTATGATAATTAGCAACTTATGATTCTTCGATTCTAATATCTTTCATGCCGAATATATATAATTGCTAACTTTATACACCAATCAAAGGCCAAAAAGTGATGGAATAAAGAAAGTAGTTGTAAATATTAAAATCAGATCTTTGAGAAACAACGTTCGGTATCGGTATAAAGTTGATGACATAAAGGCGATACATATTCATAAGAAGGCAACGTTTAAAACTATTGAATTAAGATATGCTTTGTAAAGCACGTTTATAAGGCAACAGTTCGGCAGCCTAGCGGTCTCGAATAAATATTGCTTTCAAAAGCACTGTTTCAAATAAAATACCCTTCTAAGAAATTTTTTGAATATAATTCACTCAAATACAATGAAGCACAAATAAAAATTTAATGAATAAGCTTGCTGGTTCCTTAGTTACCGCGCAAAAAAAACCTTCGAATGATCTTCCTATGGAAAGCTATCACAAAACTTCAATTTTCAAACAATAAATTATTGTTGAATATATAAACAGATAAGGTACCTCTGGTATATATACCATAAAAAAGCCTAAAGATAGTCTTGGAAACTTCTCGAAACTTTCTAATGAAACAAATATCCCATAATGCCATTGATAAATTGCGCTGACATTCACAATGGTTGATATTTATCATAGAGAATTTCATATGCATTTCTTTTTAAAACGGAATTTTCTTTCAAAGGTACATTTCGCCACGAAGCCCACCTGGCCTCCATAGCACCAACACAAATACCCTTGCCTCGCCACCACTCATTCAGATCCTCGTACCACATCCTTGTGTCCGACTCGTCCCTGTAATGCAGCATGCCACACAACCTGCACCAGAACTTCGTGTCGATCATCTCTCCAGCTCCTTTCCAGCGGAAGTAGCTTTCAAGATGGAATTGTCTTTTAATGATACTTGATAAAGTTGTCTTGTTACATAGTTGCATACCTCATTTCCGAAAAGCTTAATGACAACAATATATCTCCATCATCAGCCACTCACCTGTTGTAAAGATCATCATCATTGTCAAGAACGTTCAAATACTCGGCGAGTTCCTTGGGTGACTTGAACGAATCGACGTGGATGAAAGAGTAGGGGGGGGCTAGGCGTTGGTAGTCCTCTAACGGAGCTCCCATCACCACAGGCACGATGTCGTTCCTAACAAATCACTCTTCATTTTACACACGAAATTTTTTGTTTGTAAAAATTAATGAACTATTGATACCTCAAGGCATTCACGAAGAACTTTTCTGTTATGTACTCTCTGCAGTTGGAGTTCTCGAAGGATAAATAAAACTTGTAGCTTTTCTTGAGCATTTCAAAGCATTCTTCATTCTCTTTCGAACATTCTTTGTCACCACAACCACCGAAAATGTCCACTTCTGTAGTAACGGTTGAAAACTTCAAAACTTGGAGAAACATTTCAATTGACTCACCAATGTATTTAGAAAGTTCCTTAGCGTAGTTGCTTCTACCGTTTGCAGCATAGCAATTTGACACAAACCAAGCAACCTTCTTTGTCTTGGAGAAGGCATAGTTACGGGGCGCTTTGACGGGCAGCTGGGTGAAGTTCTTAAAGAGAGTGAAGCGTTCGTAAGGGGCGGTCAGGACTGAGTCACTTCGATAGGAAGCTGTCCAGTTGATATTCTGTGATGGGTTGAGAGAGTCTTTGGCGAAAAATAATCCATTTTTACTTTTCAGAGACATCTTATGTATTTTTTTTCAATATTTTGTAACGAAAAACATCATATAAGAGAAACTAATTCTTAATTATAGTCTTTGAATTACTATATAACCATAGTTACGATTTAATTTTTTCGCTAACGTTTTATGATAAGGTTAAACTTATCGAAAATTATAGCTTTTGATTCTCAATAAATCTATTTTTAATAAAAAAAAGTTTTTTGTTCTTTTTTTTTATTGGTGCACAAAGATTAGCGCCCTGTGAAAGGTGCCTGCTGCAGGGCGGCTGATGACCGACTTACATACATACATACTAAAATCAGACCTGATAATGACACTATGTAGTGTTGACAAGCTATTGGAAACTGATAATAATAAAAAAAATTAAGAACAAAAGCTTTGTTCCTACAAATCAATAAAGAATAAAAAGCCAGGTGGTTTTATTTGGTGAAGATAAATTAAAATATTTTGTTAATAAGAAAAAATGTCCAACTTTTGCGGAAGAAAAGTCGCCAGTGTTCAAGGGAGATTCGAGCAGGTAAAGTAATTTCACTTGGTTTGGGTTGGGCTTCGAGATATGTGGAAAACGATCTGCAGATTGTGGTGCAAGCACTTGTAATGCCATTGACAACTCAAAAATAATACAAAGCTTCGTTCAAAAACTCCTGATTAAACTCACAAATTTTCTTTACCTCACTTGACCTCTATTGACTTAAAAGTTGATTGATTTCCAATGTGAAATGTTGAATAAAGAAGCAATTTTTATATAATAATTTGAAGCATCAATTGAGTGATGAAAAACAAAAATAAATTTAGCGTTTAAATTCATTATTTTATATTTTTAATAAATTTGTAATTTATGACGTGATTGAACTTGTAGGATATTATAAATCTTACTTTCAAAAATATATGTAATCATTTCATTTCAAAGTTTTAAAGAAAAAAATTAAAAATTAAATTACACTAAACTCATTCAAACATTTGCAAAAAAATATAATTCATCTGTAGAAACGAAAAAATGTCACATTTCAAAAGAAATTTGTTGAAGATGAAGCAGAAACGAAACAATGAAAAAATAGTACAACATTTTTCATTATGCGAGGTTTCAGGACGAACAATGGAAGAGCTGGGCTTGAAAGAAACGTATAGATTTTTCAAAAATAAAAAACCTTTGACGAGCATTGAAACATTTATTTGTTTTTGGGAGCACTAAATAATGCCAATGGGTGACTAAGTGAAGCTTAAAGTCAAGTTTCCATCAGAGAAAAGTGCACATGAAAAGTTATAAAATCTCTAGTGCAACTTTGATCACACCTTTTGAATGCAGGTACATAAGTTTTCTAAATAAGAAATCTTTAAGACTTGAGTAATCGATCTTTCGGTTCTTCGTTGAAATATAAATTTTTCGCATTCCAACTTAGTATATAATTTTCATTAATACTTCTAAAAGATATATAAAAGAGGAAAAAAACAAAGGTTTTCACCCTTCCTTTCTAAGCTAACCTTGGCCTTGCCCTTCCTCTAATACCATTAATTTCGAAATGTCACAACTGTTTCACACAATCACCATCTTCTTTTCTCACCACTTGACCTAATTATTTGAACTTTCTTGCTTCAGAATTTCAACAATTATGTCACTCAAACCCAATTTACCCATCAACTCCCTTGTACAACCCCATCAGCCAGCTAAACACCACATCATTCGAAGAATCCGCTCAGCTGTTTTATATTTAAATAAACTAGCTTTATCTGAAATAAAATCTCAAAAAACGGTTAATACCGATGAGTTTAGTTCAAAAATTTGAAACATTACAAATGCTGCGTTTTCCCTTCAAAAATAATACATTTACATGTTTCGAAAAAGCAACGTAGCTAAATCGAATTTTAAAAGTGAAATGTTAAATGAAAAAGCAATGTTCATCGATCAATGGTAGAAAAAGCAAAATCTTATTCTAGATTACCTGGTAAATCCTTCATTAGAATAAGATCGGCTTTTTGGCTTTCATGTAGGTTATACGTGATGGCGCAGGCGTCGATGAGGCAGTGGTGCTGCACGAACCTGTATGAACAAATAACCACAATCACTCTCCTACATTCAACTCTTAATTTCGCTAGTGATTGAAATAGAGCTTTATATTTGAATTATAATTCTTTGTTCAAGTTTAACTATGGTCTATGCTTCAAACATGTACCTTTCTCGGCCTTCGACTAAATTTGTGTCAAAATCGCTAGTTGTATATATGAGCTTTAGTGGAGAATCTGTGAAATGATTTAGAAAAGTTCAATTAATTAGTAGATATTCATGGCGAGTTTCACGATTGCATTTCCAAACCCTCGAAAAAAATCCCACCACGCATTGAAACACCTCGATCTTAGACTGAATGGGGTTTTGAAAGCACAACCCAGCATAAAAGACGCAGTGATAGCAGGTTTCAAAACCATATAAACTAGTGATACATTTATTTGTTATCTTGAAAATTATCAATAAAAAGTGTGTTAAAATATGTAGCTGAATATAAGATGAAGGAATTTACACAATATGATCATACGAAGATTTTTAGCATTCTTCTGGGACCAAAGTTTGCGATATATATGAAATCCTCGTTGAGTTAATGGAAATAGTTGTCAATGATTTACATTTACATAATGAAAATTAAAAGATTGATGATAGTAGAAATGTAGAGAATAAAATAATTCAAAATTTAAAAGCCAAAATAAAAGAATTTTGTTAAAAACGGCTCGAGCTATATAACCAATTTTTTCAAAATTTTTTCCACTTTTCTTTTTCAAAAGCTGAAACAGAAATCGAAAATATAAAATTTTTATCTTCAGAGCAGGTTTTTGCAAGTACGAAAAGCTGATGAGAATGTCATAAAATTGAGTAACATCTTGATTAAAGTACTAATTACATCCGCATTTACTTTATACATATATAAATGTTTAATGAAATATATATATGGTGAACTACAGAGGATAAATACAAGCTGAATTATAGAAAATATGTTAATACCTCGGCATTGTTATTATATATATTTACCTTAATTATATTTGTGTCGATACAGACATGCGAGATAGCATCTTTAAATAACGATAAATAATAAACCATTCAAACCTGCTTGAAAAAATTATTAAATATTCATGATGAACGGTAAACATCGAACGCCTTTGATAGATGGGTCATAACTGAATTAAAAATGGTTAAAACAACATGGTGCTTTGAACTATCTGAGCTGGCTACTCATTCTTCGAAAATTCACTTTCTTATATCTTAGTACTTTATTTATAATTAAATTTGATAAAAATGAAAATGTTTTTGTTACAACCAAGGTGATTATTTTGAATAGTTTCAACAGCCTGGTGATGGTTTTGAAAATGAAAAGCTTTGTTTCGTAATAAAGTTTCTAAGACCTTCGTGTTACATTTCACCATATTGTTGAGTTATTAAAATTTAATTAATTGTTCTTAAACTATTACATATATTTAGCTTAGTAGTTAGTCAATTAATTAGTTAGTTACTTACTTGAAAGAACTCTTTCTTATGAAGTACTAAAAAGCTTTTATTTTCTCTCACCGAATGAATAGAATAGTAACACCGATAGCATGAAATTCAGAACAATAAACTCATGATCAAAAACAAAAAAGTCGATTTTACCTGAAGGCATGGGCTTATTGTATAAGATCTGGTCGACGATTCTATCGTTTCCATTTTCCACGGGCCACAGGCTTTCACTGTTGTCTCCCTTGTACTTCAAGTAGCTGTTTAACCTGTTTGAGGAGTGTCGTGGTAAATGGGGCTTCAGCCTTCATGGAAGTTTCTCTATTTTTTAGGAACATAATTTTTTGTCATACCAGCTTATATATTTCAAAAGAAGAAATTTATTTACATGTTGACCTTATTAAAAATGGAAAAAAAAGAGCGTATTATCTTTCTGAAGAGCCATCAAAACGTATGTTTCAAGCTAATTGAGGCATAAAAGACATACTTGGGGGTGGGCTTGGAAATGAGTACGTTCAGCCTGTTGGACATTTTCACTCTCGGGGCTTTGTTGATGGTGTAATGGTCGTCTTTCTTTGAACTTGTGATATTTCTATCTTTTAAACGAATTTTCTTGACATAATTATTCAATAATGATTTGGCATTTTTCTCGGCAATTTTATCCTTCTTTGTTTCCTTGTTGGTATGCCGGTGAACTACATCAGTATGGATCTCATCTACGTGAAAGAGAAACTGCTTATCCAACACATTCTCTTTGTTCGTTTTAGATCTGATGAAGAGAACCAGAAGAAGTAGTGTGGTAATGAGGTAAACCACGGCGACCAGCTTGACAGCCAGGCTGGCTCTGAAGGAGGACAAGGTCATGATGGATCAGTCATTCAATGCAGCATTCTCAAACCTGGTTGAGTTTTTCACATTTATTATCATTCTGAATTTTTGTTTAGTGTGTGCATGAAACGTTATGCATTGAAAAGTTGAGAGTTAATAAAAAGATAATTTACCCTTTAGTGACTTCCCTCTCGTTCGGGGTAATAAGCCGATGATTGTGCATAGGCCATTATATATTCGCTAAAAATCGATCGTTAATAAAAATTAAAATTTTTCATTTGCATATATTGACTTTGTAAAGATTTACAAATTTAACTCAATCTATTGAGATTTATATATATATATCCTCAAAAAGACGCCAAAATACTTTTTCAATTAGGAGACTGGAACATAATTGTGAAAATTTCAAAATATAATCCACTAAGTGAAGAAAGAGAGTGATTTGAATCAGCTGTTAGCACATGAATGGGCTTTAAATACACGAATGAAGTAAAATGTCCATACAACTTGGCATTATAATGCACTCATAAACACAAGTGAACAATGTAAATGGTTATTGAATATTTGTAAACATACTATGGGAAGAATTTAATTCAAATACGATAGAAAAGTATTTCAAAATCTTTATAATTTATTAATTGGTGTGGTGAAAGGTTATTAATAACACTATCTTTTTTAAAAACTCAACAAATATACGAGGTAAATAATTTGTATGATTTCATAGGTTTATATTGAATAGTTAACGAGTAATTAAAATCTTCAAAACGAAAATTATGTATAAAAACTCAACAGAAATTTTTGAAAAATTTGAAGCACTTTCAATGCATTAATAAATTCTCTAACAGCTTTGAATTCAGTTCTGAATGGAAGCTTCAGATACCGCTTGAACAAGCTAACCATATGTTTTTATGATTTTCTAAATCTAGGTCAAAAAATTCGTTAAAGATTGTATTGAAGTTAATTGGTATTTCTCATAAATTGAATGATATCCTATGAAAAAGCAACTAATTTTATAATCATAAGTGTCCTCTAAGCTAGACTGAATTTCTGTTAAACGCTGGACATACTAAAAGGAAGAGAGGTTTATTTGTCAATAAAAATTTCAAATGATACTTTATCAGCCGAGTTATGTGAAATAACTATGAAAAAATTATACAAAAATCGTTAGCTGAATAACGATTTAATTGGGAATTAATTTGAAAATTATAATTTTAAGCTTTATAATGGTTATGCAAGGGAATAATTTTAGCTCGTGAGCTCCATTATAAAATTGACAGTCATTAAAGAAATAAATGATAGATAAACAAAATTTGACATATCTATTGTCATGGGAGGATAAGGAATGCCGCATTAGCTGCAGTCATTGTTTCTCATACAGAAGGCAAAATTAATTCACTTAATAAAGGCTAAAAAAACTGCGTATTCAGAAAAAATTGAAAATAGAAATTAAAAAACACCAAAGAGTGTCAACAGAATGACAATTTAATGTTAATCGTGCCTTTTAAAATTATTTGCCACAAGACTTACACTTGCTCAGACTTGTGTCTCGTTGTATTAAAAGACGCCAGTATTTTTTTTCTCGTGAAAGTTATTTGCAAAGGTGAAATACTTTAAAATGTTAATATTGTTTATTATTCAAATCTAGCATATCTATTCCATAAAGTTATATAGGCATACGTATAATGCTAATCATATCTATACCATTAATTGTAAAGTGAGGTCAATTGATGATTCACCATTACATGTAGCTCATGGAATTCGATTCATGTTTGTAAATTTGCATAGAAAGAATACAGTTCCTAGACTATCAAAACTATAAATTATCGAATCAACATAACGATTATAACCTCCCATCAACTCGTTATAATCTCTATCATATAGCGCTGTTTGTAGTCACGTACACCTCTTGCTAAAACTAACAATTATAATACTAATTTATAACTTTTTGACTAAATGACATTTTAAATTATATTTTTATAATTAAAATGCTTTTATACGATGAAAAGGTTTATGTACTTATAATTTAAACAAAAAATTGTATTTTTTGAGTTTTCACATTTTTCACAAATCGCAGATAATTTACCTACTCAAAACCACTCACGCAAGTTTGATGAGTGGAAACCATCGTATTTTGAATTAAAACAATTTTAAGACTAACAATATATTCTTTGACTTTAGGTTTTGATAAAGACATCAATAAGACACTGATTAAGGGATATGACATAATGTCGAGGCACACCCCAAGCAAAAAGAACGCAGGTTTAGAGGTGGTGGATGCACTAAAGCTATGCATTGTATCAAATTAAGAAGTAATTTTGTGTTGCTTTTTTATTTATTGTCTTGCCATACAGAAACATTAATTTTTTGTTACAAAAACCATGAAATTTTGCTTGTATGTTTTTGTGAATTGTCTTGTTGAAACTTGAACTTTTTGCCATGAAATTGATT
>OZ038322.1:4759703-4783009 GCA_964035795.1 Pterobdella sp. o SKG-2022
ATATATATAATATATATATATATATATATATATATATATATATATTAATATATTATTTTTAAATATAATATATATATATATATATATATATATATATATATATATATATATATATATATATATATATATATATATATATATATATATATATATATATATATATATATATATATATATATGGAAATATTATTCTTGTCATGTTGTGCTGTCAAATAGTACGTGTACTCACAAGATATACTTGGCCCACTTTTTCTTGACATCCCATATAGCTTTCATAATCAGCACACACCATATAACTGAAATAAGCAAGTTCTATTTAAAGTCATTTAAAATAATTTGGTTTGTTTAAATATTATTTGGATCAAGAAAGTTCAATTTGAATATTTGAATTTAGTTGACCAGCATTTAGGCCTGATGTTCGGCTTAATTTAAACAATATTGCTACATCGACGTATAAAAATGAACGTTTCAAAAGATCCTTCCAACATATAACAATCAAAAGTACACAAGAACTTTTGAAAAGCCTTTTTGTACTTGAAATGTTTAATCTAACTGGTCAGTGGTGAGGATTGACTCGACAAGCTGAGCAAAAACGTGGGGTTGCCTGTCGGAAAAGTGACCTTCACTAATCATCTCTATCACTTTTCTCAGTTCTTCATTGTTCTTATAAAACTGCGACGGATGGTAACTGCATAAAATAAATCATAAAATAATAATATACTTATTAATATTAGTATATTATTACAATTATTTTTATTAAACAAAAAGACATTTGAAATAAATATGAAATTCAAAAAATAGAAATTTTAAAAATGCAAACATACTTATTGTTTCTGAGTTTTGAAACTTGCGACAAGGTGAGACCAAAAAGAAAAAAGTTTTCCACCCCCGCTTGTTCTCTTATTTCCACATTCGCTCCGTCCAACGTGCCAATTGTCAATGCTCCGTTCATCTGTTTTGTGAATATGTTGGTCAACATTCAAAAGTCACGCAAACTTGCAACATTAATTTAAGATTAGAACAGTTTAAAATGCCCCTCGAAAAGTGATTAAATGAATCATTCTTATAATAAAAAAAAATTTATTTTATATTCAATACTACCCCAAATACGTTCAAAATTAAGATTTCATTCAATCATATTCTAACATAAGTATACATTCTACATTCATTCCTATTCTTATTTCAAGCTCTGGCCAATCAGAAGACACCTCACCATGAACTTCATGCAACCAGTGCCAGAAGCCTCAGTCCCTGCCAGTGATATTTGTTCGCTGAGGTCTGCGGCTGGCATGATCTTTTGGGCTAATGATACGTTGTAATCAGACAAAAAGACACACCTGTCATTAGTTCATGCATTATTTCAATTATAAGGTTAGTTTTAAAAAGGGTTTTGATAAGGGTATAATAGTGAAGTTGAAAGGTACCGACGTGAGCTTGTCCCTGACATAAGGATCGCTATTGCACGCTGCTGCAACCCCATTGAACAGTTTTATAATCAACTTTGCCTTCTGATGACTGGGCGATGCCTGTTGTAAGAGTACAACAAACAATGTGAATAATTAAATATCATTAATTGGAGCTTTTTATTGAGCAAATGCTTAAAAAGTGGCACACCTTGCCAGCCATGAAGACAGTTCTGGGCGTGAAAGGGTACTGAGGGTTTTCTCTAATGCGGTTGTAAATGCTGATCAAATGGAAAATATTCAATAGTTGCCTTTTTTGTTCGTGTATTCTTTTCACCTCGAGTGTTTTTTTTTTGCTACATTAACTTTATCTTTTAATTTAAACATGATTCTAACGTGGGGTTGATTCTTTAAGCTTTATCTATTTAATTAAAGATGCTTCTAACTTGGAAGTCAAAGATGGACTGAGTGTCAAGATCAAGGCCATAAGTGTTTTTAACATATTGAGCAAACTTCATTTTGTTTTTCTGAATTTAAAATTAACATTTTACATTTAAAGCCAATTTATTAATGTATTTGTGATATAATTTTATAATTGATTATTTATAACTCGATATATGATACTATGGATAAAAGGTGAGTAATGAAGGTGAAAAGTGCATGATAACTTGTTTAATGGTTTGAAGTTGCAAACAGAAAGCTTCCATGCGAGGTATCGAGCTGATCTTCTTTAACTCAGTGATTGAGCTCAGCCATTTGTTACCAATATGCTGCCAAAATATATCATATCGTCATTCATATTCATTCTTAAAAATTTAATTTTTTTCTGAGTAACTTTAGCTTTATCGCAAAACTTTAATTTTTGTTGAATGACCTCATTTGAGTGAAAATGAAAGCATGAAAAATAAGAATTGAAAATCTATTTTAAAAGATGATTAGAAAATTGCAAATAATACTAAATTTAAAAGAAAGAATAATAATAATAGAGTATGGAAAGAAATAATAATGCTAAAGGATGGCACCTCGATGACGAGCATGACGAGAGCAGGGTTGGTGCATAGAAGCCATCGCCTGGGTGCCACTCCATTAGTTATGTTCACGAACTTGTCTGCATACTTCTCATAAAAGTCTTTGAACCTTGCAATGATTGTCTGGCCTTTAGTATGACCCTATACATGCTAACTATAATGGCCTTCAAAGAACCAATGACACGTGAAGCTTCGACAAATTAATAAAAGTTTTAATGTAGAATTATTGAAAAGATAGGTTGAAAAAATTATAGAATAAAGTTACAAAGAGGTCGTGAGGGTGTGTGTGTGCACTTGGGAAACGCCATTGATCTTGTGACACGCCACAATACACAAGTTGGCCATCAGCACCTTGCAGCGCCAATCAGTGCATATTAATTTTTAGTCATATCTATTCATTGCGTTCTTTTATAATTAACTCATTGTTATCAACACTAAATGAATCTTCCAAATAGCAACCATCTTTTCTGGCTCATCGCTGATTATTGACATTCGTCGCCATTTTTCTTCATTGTCGGGATATTCAGAGCGCACCTCCTGCCATCATAAATCGTTTCAAATGTATATGCAAGACAAAACTTACAAAAATATCACATGCATAAATATCTTGTTGATTTCCTTGATTAGCTCCATGTGTCTTGGCAAGATTTTCTGCATTAGTTTCACTGGCCATCTGGTGAGAAAGTTGCGCATTTTAATACTTATTTATACTCCTACTACACATATAATGTCCAATTCGAGACGACTGATGATCCACTTACATACATACATACAACACTGATTTAGGAAAATAAGTTGGCAGACTTTTGTAAAGAGTCAGGGTGGAGAGAGTGGAAGGTGGTGGCCAGACACTTTGTGCAGCAATTCCACGCCTTTAAACATTACAAGTATGCATTAGGTTGCCCTTTGGCTCATATAATCAGTTTGAGTCTCAAAATATCAAACAAAAGTCAATAGCCCTTCAATGGCAAATATTTGTTGATTCGATAAATATAAAGATTGTTTATTAGATACTCAATGATTGAGGGGTGGATGAGTTGAGATAGTGGTGCATGTGAGAGTGCAGTGGGTAGTAATAAAAGAGTAGCTTATACTTCTGGCCATTGGACACCCTCGAGATCAACCAGTATTCTCATGAGTTCAGGGATGGCCAGTCCACAGTGGGTGTTGTTCAACTGCAGTGCCACCTAGTGTCCATTTATTCTACTTTTGAATAACCATCTATACTTTTTAAATACCTAGTATATTGCTTATTTTAGATTGAGAATATTTGTTATAATTCATATTATTGGTTTTAAAAATCGTTACGCAATTACTTTTTTGTGCATATCAGCCATTGAATTTTTCTTGGCACTGGTGTGGAATAGTGACTTTTTATACCTGCGCACGATGTCTTGCAAGGAAGAGGACACGAGCAAATACTCTTGTCTCAGTCGCAACTGTTTCCCTTTGCAAAACTACCATGCAAGTTAATCGTTTAAAAGTTTTTCGTGTTTTGATGAATTTGTTCGATGAATTTTAACTATAAGAGAAATGTTTATGAATGAAAAGTAATAGCTAGAAGCAGATGAAGAAAAGACCGCATGTGCCTGGCTACCTTGTGATCTGGGTAGAGAACCTTCGAGAGGTTTTCCGTCAGAGAAGTGCGCATGATCATTTTGACGTAGTCTTCGCTGTCGACTGTGGTTGTTGTGCATGCGAAATATATTATGACGCAAGTATTTATACAAGGAAATTGCTTCGATTATATTGCTTGTTTATCAAGTTCATATTCTTTCTTCAGAAGAATAAACTATAGTTAACTAAAGTATAGTTAATTATTTGATAGAAACTCCAACAGAACGAGAAGTTGTAGTCATCGGAAGCTTTGGCTTGCCACAGTCGTAATGCATTGACGTAATCATTACGATAGCCAGGAATAGGAACGTCATAAGGTGTCGATTGAATGCTTTCCTCTTCCTTCCAAACCACTTTTTCGTCCACCTTTTCCTCCTTGTCGTCTTCTTCGGCGTCTTTTTGCTGAATTTATGATAGAAATTTTTAAAATGTAAAATTAAGTGAAGTTATTTTGTAATTAAGAGTAAAAACCAACGTGAAACTGACAGTATTATTAGTAGATCCTGCAAAGGAAACTTTGTAGTAGTATTCAGGCCTAGGAGTCATCCAGGGATTTCCCCTCTTTAACCAGTTGTCGGGTTCTTCATACTGCATGGTGGTTGGCCATTCAACAATTACAACTTCAAACATCAATGACTTCAAGTACATTCACTTTGGAAAATTAAGCATTTTATTTCAACCCCAATTTGGAGCGACTGAATGATCATTTTAATAAAGATATTTTGAATATTAATTATAAAAGATGTGTTTTTGAGTGAAAAACATCTGCATAAAAGTTGAAAAGTGCACCTGGTACCCGTCTTTGATCAGCTGTTTGAACTGGCCATAATCATATTTTATGCCATAGCCGTAAGCAGGTATGCCTGCAGTAGAAATTCAATCACTTTACATTTGGCTGAGCATTTGAATAGGTTTTAATTAAAATAGAATGAATAAAAAATAAATAAAAAACAAAATGCACAATTAAACCTTCTAGCACTATTTTTTGTTATCGATTCATTAGAAGAGTCATCAATATATAGAATGATGTTGAATTGATTGAGAAGTTTGGGCCATAAAGGAGTGCACACAGACCGATCGAGGCCAAGGAATCGAGGAAACAAACGGCCAACCGTGCCATCCCTCCATTGCCCAGTGCCACCTCGAACTCATTCTCTTCTACTTCTTCCAACGACAAGCCAACCTTGTACGGGTTAGATGTTGAACACTTCAATATCATCAATAGTAAAATAATTGGAACTACAATGTTTCAAATAATTCATTAGTATTTATTAATATTGTTTTGCCTGAATTTTTGAAAGTTTAGAATTGTTTGGATCATTGCAAAAAGAAGCAACACATGACTCACATCGTACAAAGCTTCATCGGCGATTGATTCGCTGCCCAGGCAAAGAAGCGAGTTCAAGATGCTCCTTCCCAAGTTGTACTCCATTGATAAATAATACACTCTCTTTGCCAGATGTCATCTAATGTTAATATCTCATAATAGTTTTTTTTTAAATCTTATTATACCTTGGCATCTTCTTCGTAATAGCATTGTCGAGTTCTGAACCATCTGTATAAAGAGTATATAAAGCCATGATGAACACACCAACAAAATCTGCAAACAAACCTCGCGTTGAGGATGTCTTTGACACACATACACGCTGCTTTGGAGTTGTCGTCAGCGTTGGCAACGGCACAATCCTTCATGAGACTGTAGTGCAGATGGCGGTTGAAGCCTGTGGTGTACATGTCTTTGGAGGTCTGCAGTCGATGTTGTTCTATATTTCAACATGCATTATTTCAAATGTTTGTAAATCTTTCTTAAGGCTTTTTGAAGTTGCTTTTTAGATGACTTTAATATTAAAATACAACATAATCACTTATTATCAGCACTTTTTTAAATTTATTCTGGCATAAAAAAGCGCTGCGTGCAAGAGTGAGTTACTTTGGTCAAGTACAGTTTTTTGCCAGAGTCAATCATCATCTCCAACTCAAGTTCCTTCCGCTGCATTTTGATTTTCGAACGGCTGAATTATGACAGGTGAACTTGAATTAATTTTCAGACTGGAAAGATTTTATTGTGAGTAAATATAGAAAAAATTAAAAGTAATGTTTTTATTAAACACGTCACAAACAGCAATAGATAAAGTTGTTTCTAAAAATAATTCTGGGATCGTTCGTTTTAACAAAGTAGATGGTGCAAACACCGGAATAATTATTTAAATAAATAAGCAATAGAGGTTGAAAAGCAAGACTGACAAGATGAAATAAGGCTATTTGGTGATATGAAGATGGGTTTAGTTCAATAAGAGAACGCATGCTCTTTTAGCAGCACAAATCGATAGCAGGCACTACTCACACATATGTGATGGTGGCATGGAGCATGGCGTGATTAAAAATAATCATCGACTTATATTAGAGGCAAAAAATATATACTAGCTTTGAAAGGGGAGAATGTTGTTTCAATAATAAAAAAATAATAATAATAATCAACCTCATAATAATAATATAGTATTTAGTAAAAATTACATTATTTTACAATTTCACAAACAATTTATAAAATAAACAACAAATAACAATACAAGGAAAGTCAAATTCAATTGTAAAAAATAGCTGAAAGGAATGGAGAGACGAAATCAACAACTGCCACTACAAAATCAATACAACCCCCAAAAAGACACCAATAATAATGATTTAACTTTATTTACCATATAATTCCCAATATTCAAGCAAAATTAATCATAAATCAAATTTCGAAGCTACCAATAGAAATACAGGTACACACGAATTTTTGATAATGGCGAACATCCTTCAGTGCTCCAATACAGCTTATTTATGCTTGAATGTATCAAATGTATAGACAAATATTTTCAAGCTCTTGCATGTCTACAAAAAAAGCATGTATACGCATATGAGTGTGTTGAAGTTATATTACAAAAATATTCTCGAAATCAATATAAGATGTGGAAGGGGAAACAAACAAATAAAAGATTAGATATCTTAGCGCCAAAATGCACCAGAGGCTTTTATAAGAGTTTATGCACTTTAATAATATTGCATTTATAATCCTCCATAACTGAGTATTATTTCAATAATAAAAAATAAATGCTCTATGAAACTTAAAAGCAGTTTTATGAAGTTTTCAAGTATTAAAATCACCACTGATACCTGGAATGGAGCATTAAGGCAAAAACATTTTTTTCCATAAAAAATGCCATAAATAAATACGTGCTAACAACAGTTGAATTTTTATATAATAAATAGATTGATTACTAAAAACACTTTTGAATGCGACCAAGTAGTTGAAACATAAAAGACGCTATGATAATTAGCAACTTATGATTCTTCGATTCTAATATCTTTCATGCCGAATATATATAATTGCTAACTTTATACACCAATCAAAGGCCAAAAAGTGATGGAATAAAGAAAGTAGTTGTAAATATTAAAATCAGATCTTTGAGAAACAACGTTCGGTATCGGTATAAAGTTGATGACATAAAGACGATACATATTCATAAGAAGGCAACGTTTAAAACTATTGAATTAAGATATGCTTTGTAAAGCACGTTTATAAGGCAACAGTTCGGCAGCCTAGCGGTCTCGAATAAATATTGCTTTCAAAAGCACTGTTTCAAATAAAATACCCTTCTAAGAAATTTTTTGAATATAATTCACTCAAATACAATGAAGCACAAATAAAAATTTAATGAATAAGCTTGCTGGTTCCTTAGTTACCGCGCAAAAAAAACCTTCGAATGATCTTCCTATGGAAAGCTATCACAAAACTTCAATTTTCAAACAATAAATTATTGTTGAATATATAAACAGATAAGGTACCTCTGGTATATATACCATAAAAAAGCCTAAAGATAGTCTTGGAAACTTCTCGAAACTTTCTAATGAAACAAATATCCCATAATGCCATTGATAAATTGCGCTGACATTCACAATGGTTGATATTTATCATAGAGAATTTCATATGCATTTCTTTTTAAAACGGAATTTTCTTTCAAAGGTACATTTCGCCACGAAGCCCACCTGGCCTCCATAGCACCAACACAAATACCCTTGCCTCGCCACCACTCATTCAGATCCTCGTACCACATCCTTGTGTCCGACTCGTCCCTGTAATGCAGCATGCCACACAACCTGCACCAGAACTTCGTGTCGATCATCTCTCCAGCTCCTTTCCAGCGGAAGTAGCTTTCAAGATGGAATTGTCTTTTAATGATACTTGATAAAGTTGTCTTGTTACATAGTTGCATACCTCATTTCCGAAAAGCTTAATGACAACAATATATCTCCATCATCAGCCACTCACCTGTTGTAAAGATCATCATCATTGTCAAGAACGTTCAAATACTCGGCGAGTTCCTTGGGTGACTTGAACGAATCGACGTGGATGAAAGAGTAGGGGGGGGCTAGGCGTTGGTAGTCCTCTAACGGAGCTCCCATCACCACAGGCACGATGTCGTTCCTAACAAATCACTCTTCATTTTACACACGAAATTTTTTGTTTGTAAAAATTAATGAACTATTGATACCTCAAGGCATTCACGAAGAACTTTTCTGTTATGTACTCTCTGCAGTTGGAGTTCTCGAAGGATAAATAAAAC
Organism: Pterobdella sp. o SKG-2022; assembly: GCA_964035795.1. Classification (NCBI taxonomy): domain Eukaryota; kingdom Metazoa; phylum Annelida; class Clitellata; order Hirudinida; family Piscicolidae; genus Pterobdella; species Pterobdella occidentalis. Next base: position 4,768,356 of record OZ038322.1, read on the forward strand.
TTGTAGCTTTTCTTGAGCATTTCAAAGCATTCTTCATTCTCTTTCGAACATTCTTTGTCACCACAACCACCGAAAATGTCCACTTCTGTAGTAACGGTTGAAAACTTCAAAACTTGGAGAAACATTTCAATTGACTCACCAATGTATTTAGAAAGTTCCTTAGCGTAGTTGCTTCTACCGTTTGCAGCATAGCAATTTGACACAAACCAAGCAACCTTCTTTGTCTTGGAGAAGGCATAGTTACGGGGCGCTTTGACGGGCAGCTGGGTGAAGTTCTTAAAGAGAGTGAAGCGTTCGTAAGGGGCGGTCAGGACTGAGTCACTTCGATAGGAAGCTGTCCAGTTGATATTCTGTGATGGGTTGAGAGAGTCTTTGGCGAAAAATAATCCATTTTTACTTTTCAGAGACATCTTATGTATTTTTTTTCAATATTTTGTAACGAAAAACATCATATAAGAGAAACTAATTCTTAATTATAGTCTTTGAATTACTATATAACCATAGTTACGATTTAATTTTTTCGCTAACGTTTTATGATAAGGTTAAACTTATCGAAAATTATAGCTTTTGATTCTCAATAAATCTATTTTTAATAAAAAAAAGTTTTTTGTTCTTTTTTTTTATTGGTGCACAAAGATTAGCGCCCTGTGAAAGGTGCCTGCTGCAGGGCGGCTGATGACCGACTTACATACATACATACTAAAATCAGACCTGATAATGACACTATGTAGTGTTGACAAGCTATTGGAAACTGATAATAATAAAAAAAATTAAGAACAAAAGCTTTGTTCCTACAAATCAATAAAGAATAAAAAGCCAGGTGGTTTTATTTGGTGAAGATAAATTAAAATATTTTGTTAATAAGAAAAAATGTCCAACTTTTGCGGAAGAAAAGTCGCCAGTGTTCAAGGGAGATTCGAGCAGGTAAAGTAATTTCACTTGGTTTGGGTTGGGCTTCGAGTAATGTGGAAAACGATCTGCAGATTGTGGTGCAAGCACTTGTAATGCCATTGACAACTCAAAAATAATACAAAGCTTCGTTCAAAAACTCCTGATTAAACTCACAAATTTTCTTTACCTCACTTGACCTCTATTGACTTAAAAGTTGATTGATTTCCAATGTGAAATGTTGAATAAAGAAGCAATTTTTATATAATAATTTGAAGCATCAATTGAGTGATGAAAAACAAAAATAAATTTAGCGTTTAAATTCATTATTTTATATTTTTAATAAATTTGTAATTTATGACGTGATTGAACTTGTAGGATATTATAAATCTTACTTTCAAAAATATATGTAATCATTTCATTTCAAAGTTTTAAAGAAAAAAATTAAAAATTAAATTACACTAAACTCATTCAAACATTTGCAAAAAAATATAATTCATCTGTAGAAACGAAAAAATGTCACATTTCAAAAGAAATTTGTTGAAGATGAAGCAGAAACGAAACAATGAAAAAATAGTACAACATTTTTCATTATGCGAGGTTTCAGGACGAACAATGGAAGAGCTGGGCTTGAAAGAAACGTATAGATTTTTCAAAAATAAAAAACCTTTGACGAGCATTGAAACATTTATTTGTTTTTGGGAGCACTAAATAATGCCAATGGGTGACTAAGTGAAGCTTAAAGTCAAGTTTCCATCAGAGAAAAGTGCACATGAAAAGTTATAAAATCTCTAGTGCAACTTTGATCACACCTTTTGAATGCAAGTTTTCTAAATAAGAAATCTTTAAGACTTGAGTAATCGATCTTTCGGTTCTTCGTTGAAATATAAATTTTTCGCATTCCAACTTAGTATATAATTTTCATTAATACTTCTAAAAGATATATAAAAGAGGAAAAAAACAAAGGTTTTCACCCTTCCTTTCTAAGCTAACCTTGGCCTTGCCCTTCCTCTAATACCATTAATTTCGAAATGTCACAACTGTTTCACACAATCACCATCTTCTTTTCTCACCACTTGACCTAATTATTTGAACTTTCTTGCTTCAGAATTTCAACAATTATGTCACTCAAACCCAATTTACCCATCAACTCCCTTGTACAACCCCATCAGCCAGCTAAACACCACATCATTCGAAGAATCCGCTCAGCTGTTTTATATTTAAATAAACTAGCTTTATCTGAAATAAAATCTCAAAAAACGGTTAATACCGATGAGTTTAGTTCAAAAATTTGAAACATTACAAATGCTGCGTTTTCCCTTCAAAAATAATACATTTACATGTTTCGAAAAAGCAACGTAGCTAAATCGAATTTTAAAAGTGAAATGTTAAATGAAAAAGCAATGTTCATCGATCAATGGTAGAAAAAGCAAAATCTTATTCTAGATTACCTGGTAAATCCTTCATTAGAATAAGATCGGCTTTTTGGCTTTCATGTAGGTTATACGTGATGGCGCAGGCGTCGATGAGGCAGTGGTGCTGCACGAACCTGTATGAACAAATAACCACAATCACTCTCCTACATTCAACTCTTAATTTCGCTAGTGATTGAAATAGAGCTTTATATTTGAATTATAATTCTTTGTTCAAGTTTAACTATGGTCTATGCTTCAAACATGTACCTTTCTCGGCCTTCGACTAAATTTGTGTCAAAATCGCTAGTTGTATATATGAGCTTTAGTGGAGAATCTGTGAAATGATTTAGAAAAGTTCAATTAATTAGTAGATATTCATGGCGAGTTTCACGATTGCATTTCCAAACCCTCGAAAAAAATCCCACCACGCATTGAAACACCTCGATCTTAGACTGAATGGGGTTTTGAAAGCACAACCCAGCATAAAAGACGCAGTGATAGCAGGTTTCAAAACCATATAAACTAGTGATACATTTATTTGTTATCTTGAAAATTATCAATAAAAAGTGTGTTAAAATATGTAGCTGAATATAAGATGAAGGAATTTACACAATATGATCATACGAAGATTTTTAGCATTCTTCTGGGACCAAAGTTTGCGATATATATGAAATCCTCGTTGAGTTAATGGAAATAGTTGTCAATGATTTACATTTACATAATGAAAATTAAAAGATTGATGATAGTAGAAATGTAGAGAATAAAATAATTCAAAATTTAAAAGCCAAAATAAAAGAATTTTGTTAAAAACGGCTCGAGCTATATAACCAATTTTTTCAAAATTTTTTCCACTTTTCTTTTTCAAAAGCTGAAACAGAAATCGAAAATATAAAATTTTTATCTTCAGAGCAGGTTTTTGCAAGTACGAAAAGCTGATGAGAATGTCATAAAATTGAGTAACATCTTGATTAAAGTACTAATTACATCCGCATTTACTTTATACATATATAAATGTTTAATGAAATATATATATGGTGAACTACAGAGGATAAATACAAGCTGAATTATAGAAAATATGTTAATACCTCGGCATTGTTATTATATATATTTACCTTAATTATATTTGTGTCGATACAGACGTCGATACAGACATGCGAGATAGCATCTTTAAATAACGATAAATAATAAACCATTCAAACCTGCTTGAAAAAATTATTAAATATTCATGATGAACGGTAAACATCGAACGCCTTTGATAGATGGGTCATAACTGAATTAAAAATGGTTAAAACAACATGGTGCTTTGAACTATCTGAGCTGGCTACTCATTCTTCGAAAATTCACTTTCTTATATCTTAGTACTTTATTTATAATTAAATTTGATAAAAATGAAAATGTTTTTGTTACAACCAAGGTGATTATTTTGAATAGTTTCAACAGCCTGGTGATGGTTTTGAAAATGAAAAGCTTTGTTTCGTAATAAAGTTTCTAAGACCTTCGTGTTACATTTCACCATATTGTTGAGTTATTAAAATTTAATTAATTGTTCTTAAACTATTACATATATTTAGCTTAGTAGTTAGTCAATTAATTAGTTAGTTACTTACTTGAAAGAACTCTTTCTTATGAAGTACTAAAAAGCTTTTATTTTCTCTCACCGAATGAATAGAATAGTAACACCGATAGCATGAAATTCAGAACAATAAACTCATGATCAAAAACAAAAAAGTCGATTTTACCTGAAGGCATGGGCTTATTGTATAAGATCTGGTCGACGATTCTATCGTTTCCATTTTCCACGGGCCACAGGCTTTCACTGTTGTCTCCCTTGTACTTCAAGTAGCTGTTTAACCTGTTTGAGGAGTGTCGTGGTAAATGGGGCTTCAGCCTTCATGGAAGTTTCTCTATTTTTTAGGAACATAATTTTTTGTCATACCAGCTTATATATTTCAAAAGAAGAAATTTATTTACATGTTGACCTTATTAAAAATGGAAAAAAAAGAGCGTATTATCTTTCTGAAGAGCCATCAAAACGTATGTTTCAAGCTAATTGAGGCATAAAAGACATACTTGGGGGTGGGCTTGGAAATGAGTACGTTCAGCCTGTTGGACATTTTCACTCTCGGGGCTTTGTTGATGGTGTAATGGTCGTCTTTCTTTGAACTTGTGATATTTCTATCTTTTAAACGAATTTTCTTGACATAATTATTCAATAATGATTTGGCATTTTTCTCGGCAATTTTATCCTTCTTTGTTTCCTTGTTGGTATGCCGGTGAACTACATCAGTATGGATCTCATCTACGTGAAAGAGAAACTGCTTATCCAACACATTCTCTTTGTTCGTTTTAGATCTGATGAAGAGAACCAGAAGAAGTAGTGTGGTAATGAGGTAAACCACGGCGACCAGCTTGACAGCCAGGCTGGCTCTGAAGGAGGACAAGGTCATGATGGATCAGTCATTCAATGCAGCATTCTCAAACCTGGTTGAGTTTTTCACATTTATTATCATTCTGAATTTTTGTTTAGTGTGTGCATGAAACGTTATGCATTGAAAAGTTGAGAGTTAATAAAAAGATAATTTACCCTTTAGTGACTTCCCTCTCGTTCGGGGTAATAAGCCGATGATTGTGCATAGGCCATTATATATTCGCTAAAAATCGATCGTTAATAAAAATTAAAATTTTTCATTTGCATATATTGACTTTGTAAAGATTTACAAATTTAACTCAATCTATTGAGATTTATATATATATATCCTCAAAAAGACGCCAAAATACTTTTTCAATTAGGAGACTGGAACATAATTGTGAAAATTTCAAAATATAATCCACTAAGTGAAGAAAGAGAGTGATTTGAATCAGCTGTTAGCACATGAATGGGCTTTAAATACACGAATGAAGTAAAATGTCCATACAACTTGGCATTATAATGCACTCATAAACACAAGTGAACAATGTAAATGGTTATTGAATATTTGTAAACATACTATGGGAAGAATTTAATTCAAATACGATAGAAAAGTATTTCAAAATCTTTATAATTTATTAATTGGTGTGGTGAAAGGTTATTAATAACACTATCTTTTTTAAAAACTCAACAAATATACGAGGTAAATAATTTGTATGATTTCATAGGTTTATATTGAATAGTTAACGAGTAATTAAAATCTTCAAAACGAAAATTATGTATAAAAACTCAACAGAAATTTTTGAAAAATTTGAAGCACTTTCAATGCATTAATAAATTCTCTAACAGCTTTGAATTCAGTTCTGAATGGAAGCTTCAGATACCGCTTGAACAAGCTAACCATATGTTTTTATGATTTTCTAAATCTAGGTCAAAAAATTCGTTAAAGATTGTATTGAAGTTAATTGGTATTTCTCATAAATTGAATGATATCCTATGAAAAAGCAACTAATTTTATAATCATAAGTGTCCTCTAAGCTAGACTGAATTTCTGTTAAACGCTGGACATACTAAAAGGAAGAGAGGTTTATTTGTCAATAAAAATTTCAAATGATACTTTATCAGCCGAGTTATGTGAAATAACTATGAAAAAATTATACAAAAATCGTTAGCTGAATAACGATTTAATTGGGAATTAATTTGAAAATTATAATTTTAAGCTTTATAATGGTTATGCAAGGGAATAATTTTAGCTCGTGAGCTCCATTATAAAATTGACAGTCATTAAAGAAATAAATGATAGATAAACAAAATTTGACATATCTATTGTCATGGGAGGATAAGGAATGCCGCATTAGCTGCAGTCATTGTTTCTCATACAGAAGGCAAAATTAATTCACTTAATAAAGGCTAAAAAAACTGCGTATTCAGAAAAAATTGAAAATAGAAATTAAAAAACACCAAAGAGTGTCAACAGAATGACAATTTAATGTTAATCGTGCCTTTTAAAATTATTTGCCACAAGACTTACACTTGCTCAGACTTGTGTCTCGTTGTATTAAAAGACGCCAGTATTTTTTTTCTCGTGAAAGTTATTTGCAAAGGTGAAATACTTTAAAATGTTAATATTGTTTATTATTCAAATCTAGCATATCTATTCCATAAAGTTATATAGGCATACGTATAATGCTAATCATATCTATACCATTAATTGTAAAGTGAGGTCAATTGATGATTCACCATTACATGTAGCTCATGGAATTCGATTCATGTTTGTAAATTTGCATGTTTGTAAATTTGCATAGAAAGAATACAGTTCCTAGACTATCAAAACTATAAATTATCGAATCAACATAACGATTATAACCTCCCATCAACTCGTTATAATCTCTATCATATAGCGCTGTTTGTAGTCACGTACACCTCTTGCTAAAACTAACAATTATAATACTAATTTATAACTTTTTGACTAAATGACATTTTAAATTATATTTTTATAATTAAAATGCTTTTATACGATGAAAAGGTTTATGTACTTATAATTTAAACAAAAAATTGTATTTTTTGACTTTTCACATTTTTCACAAATCGCAGATAATTTACCTACTCAAAACCACTCACGCAAGTTTGATGAGTGGAAACCATCGTATTTTGAATTAAAACAATTTTAAGACTAACAATATATTCTTTGACTTTAGGTTTTGATAAAGACATCAATAAGACACTGATTAAGGGATATGACATAAATTTATTTCAAAAAACAATTTATAAAATATCTTTATTTGACTTTTACAGTTTTGAGAGCCTGTTGAGTCTCCATAAAAACTAGTTCGAAATTTGTAATATGATAGAATAATTTAAAAATTCAAAAAAATATGTTCAAGTAGTTTGGGCTTAAAATTGACTATGGTTTATCGAAATGCTTTCGCTATAAAATTTTGTCTATGAAATCTTTGGCGCCAATAAAACGTGGCCTATAATGGCGGCTCAAATAGTCGGTTTTTATACCGAAAAACTTGATAATTCAATTAAAAATGTCAGAATATTATTATTCAAAATATTTTCGCAATTTTTTTTTGAATTTTGATAATTTAGTACAATAACATACAAGAACTTCTTTTGGGATGAATTCGGATTTTTTGCTTTCCATAAAAAAAAAGCTAAATTGAGAATATCAACAATTTTATTCTATGCAAAATAAACAATACAAAGATAAAAGCTTCATGCTTTATTGGGATACTAAAGGCTGAAATTATTTAGCTAATAATGAAAAGAATATTATCATTCAATTAATATTAAAAAATGTAATAATATGAAAAAAAGAAGATAAGAACTTTCTGTTTTCAATTTTGGTGATATGGATGTGCCAGAAGGTGAAGACAATTCATTTCGTTTGAAGGGCTTTCCGTCAGGTTGACATAGCTCGATTGAGTCTTCGTTTCCATTGGCTATGGTCTTAAACTGTGCATCAGGTACTTTAATCTTCAGTTTTTATTTCTAGTCTTTCGAGATCTTTCTAGATGAGGGAGTACCAGGTTTTTATTGGTGCACCTCTAGGTCATCTGAAAACTCTGGCTGCTTGTGCCAGGTTTTTTCTAACCGGTGTGTCAGGTTTTTGTCTAAGCATGTGACCCACAAAGTTTAGTCTTCTTAGTTTCATTGTCGTACTCCAACTCTTGTGTTGAAGTAAAGTGTGTGGGTCTTCACTAGATATTTTTTCTGGCCATCTGATGTTTGCCACAACTTTTGGAAGTCTTCTCTGGGTGCTGTTTACTATTTTGTTCAGTTTCTTTCTCATGATCCATGTTTCACTTTGTGAAAGTATGAAGTTTTAAATAGTATTAGTTGGGAAGGACGACTGAGGGTCATAACTTTAATTTATTAATAAAATCTAAATAATTAAAACAAAATTTATTTTCTTATTTACTTACTTACTTACTTACTTACTTACTTACTTACTTACTTACTTACTTACTTACTTACTTACTTACTTACTTACTTACTTACTTACTTACTTACTTACTTACTTACTTACTTACTTACTTACTTACTTACTTACTTACTTACTTACTTACTTACTTACTTACTTACTTACTTACTTACTTACTTACTTACTTACTTACTTACTTACTTACTTACTTACTTACTTACTTACTTACTTACTTACTTACTTACTTACTTACTTACTTACTTACTTACTTACTTACTTACTTACTTACTTACTTACTTACTTACTTACTTACTTACTTACTTACTTACTTACTTACTTACTTACTTACTTACTTACTTACTTACTTACTTACTTACTTACTTACTTACTTACTTACTTACTTACTTACTTACTTACTTACTTACTTACTTACTTACTTACTTACTTACTTACTTACTTACTTACTTACTTACTTACTTACTTACTTACTTACTTACTTACTTACTTACTTACTTACTTACTTACTTACTTACTTACTTACTTACTTACTTACTTACTTACTTACTTACTTACTTACTTACTTACTTACTTACTTACTTACTTACTTACTTACTTACTTACTTACTTACTTACTTACTTACTTACTTACTTACTTACTTACTTACTTACTTACTTACTTACTTACTTACTTACTTACTTACTTACTTACTTACTTACTTACTTACTTACTTACTTACTTACTTGCCCACACGTTTTTGAGGTGCAGGAAAACTGCTCTGGCCTTTCCGATTTTTATCTTCACGTCTGCTACTGTCCCTCCCCACTTATCAATGGTACTGCCAAAATAAGTGAAATTTTCTACTTTCTCTAATGGTTAGCTTGTAAGCGTGATCAGAATTGAATCGGCATTTTAAGAAACTTGGTTTTTCCCTGATGTATGTTCGAATCCAGTTTTCTGGAGGTTTCTGCTACCGTGTTTGTTTTTTCTTGCATTTGTTGCTGGGTGTGCGCAAGAAGGGCTAGATCGTCAGCAAAATCTAGATCGTTTAATTGTGTTGAAAGAGACTACTGGATACCGTTTTTCTTCTGTGCGGTAGATATTGTTATAATCCAGTCGATAGGAATGAAAACAGTGAGCAGCCTTGTCTTACACCAGTACGGACATGGCAATCCATGTCCGTACTGGTTTGGTCAATTAGTTTCTGTAAATCCCTCTGCAAACCAGACCTTTATAAGAGCTTTCGGTTATTTTGGTGATTTTTTCTGGCACGTCGTAGTGTCGCAGAAGCTTCCATAATAATTCAAGGTTCACACTGTCAAACGCTTTTTCATAATTTAGAAAATTAACATAGAGCAGAGAGTTCAATTCGAAAAACTGCTCCAATATGATTTTCACTATTACCATCTGGTCCGCACAAGATCTGTCTTTTTTGAAGCCCGCTTGGTGGTCTCGGAGCTAGGGATCAACTCTTTCCTTTATTCTGTTCAGTAGAATCCGGTTGAAGAATTTGCCTATTACTGACAAAAGCACAATGCACCGATAATTTGACCACTGGCTGAAGTCTCCCTTCTTTGGTAGCCAGATGGCCTTTTTTCCACTCAATTGGAATCTACTCGCTATTCCAAATTTTCTTAAAGAGGGGATAAAGTATCTCGACCACGATATCAAGGTGGGCTTTTAAATGCCTCAGCAGGTAAGTTGTCTGGCCCAGCTGCTTTGTTTGATTTGAGTTGTTGGATAGCTTTCCGGATCTCTTTTTATGTGGACTCTTTACATTCTATTGATAGATCTCTCTCAGCTGATGTAATGGGCGGTGGTTGCTGGAGAACTAGACGGTTAAGCAGATCTTCAAAGTGCTTCTTCCATCTGTTCTTTTGCCCTTCTTCCTCTTGGATTGGATTACCTCGCTTGTCTCTCACAGGTCTCTCTGTCTTAGGGAACTTTTCAGAGAGTATCTTCGTGAGGTAGGGAAATGTCGTGTTTTTTAATTCGGGCTGCTTCCTCGGCTTTTGTTGCTAGCTGATTTATAAAATTTTTTTTACCCGCTTTGATATTTCTCTTCACAACTTTGTTTGCGTGAGACTATGTCTCTTGAGCACTGTTTTTCTCTGCCTTTGTGCGACAAGTGTTGAGACCTGCTTTTTTCTGCTTCTTGACCACTATTTTATTTAAGGTTTCTGGCGATATCCACTCTTTATTTGTGATCTTCATGTATCTCAGTACTTCTTTGCATTTTGAGAAAACAGCATCTCTCATCTTCTTCTATCGTTCGTCACTAGTTTCTTCATCATGGATTTCTTGTAAAGCAAGAAACCTATTGATAATTGCGAGTCTGTACTCCACCAGCTCGCCTGCATCCTTCAATAGCCAGGTGTTCAACCGACTCTTTTTGCAATTTTTTTTCGTCCTATTTTGTTTTAGATTCAGTTTCAACTTGGAACTGATGTGATGGTGATTTGAGGCCAAGTTCGCTCTTTTCTTGACCTTAACGTCCTCTACAGTCTTCTATACCAATAGAATTTGGCTCGTTTTAATTTCATTTACAAATACGGATCGTTCCGATTATATAATAGGTCAGAAGAAATATTGAAATGAAGTTTCGAAATGTTTTTCATAAAAAGGTTTTTGCAGTTTATTTTATGCCTAAGGTTTATCTCGGCTGTTGAATGTTGGAATATTTATGAAAATACTAATCAACCTAAAGTATTGAGTAAACATATTTTATTTTATAAATAGTGATATTGTTTGACAGTTGCAAAAAGTTTGTGAAATTGATAGTTTTTCAATAAAGTGAAAAGCTTTCTACCTCAGTTTGAAACAAGTGTTTTATTTTATCTTATATGAAACTTTTTTTGAAAACTTTAATCTGTTCTATATTTTTTGTAAGACTTTAATCAAATTTAAGCTTTTGATAAAATTTCATATTAACTTTAATATTACAATGATGACTAAAAAGATTACGTATAGTGCTTCCGAACTTCTCGCATTTCGGGATGCTTATATTACTAAAATTAAAAAAATCAGTCAGAGACCAGCTTTCTGGAAATAAAATTTGAAGATTTGGTTCAAACAAACATGGCAAAATCAAGCAAATTTAATTTGGTGTGCTCAACACCATATCAGCAGTGAACAAAGCTGCTTTAATTCACAGCACTATCATTGAAAGCTATCTTGATTTGTTTGCTTTGACTGAAACCTGGATAAAATCTGATGCACCTGAAGCAATCAAAGCTGACAGCTTTTCAAAGATTTTTTGCTATCCACCAACACAGAGCCAGCCACAAAAACAAAAGAAGCGAAGAAAATGTTTTAATACACAGAAATTGCTACAAATGTATCAAAATAAAATCTCACTCAACAACCACAATAGAATATCTTATAATAAAAATAACTAACAAAATAAACCACTCTATATCATAGTCATTATAGACCTCCTATCTTTTTTTCGCCAACTTTTTTTGAAGAATTGAGCGAACTAATGGAAAATGAAATAAAACTTTCCAACAATATTGTTACATGTGGTGATTTAAATGCTTCTGCTTGCTCACAGAAATTAGGTCATGATTAAAGGTTATTACAGAAATTCCAAGAGCTTTCTCTCAATTCAGCACATCACAACTGCAACACATGAGAAAGGTCACGTACTTGACTTTGTCATATCAAAAAAAGATAATGAAATAATACAAACAAAAAATGTAATATCCACCTGCTATTCTGACCATCATCTCATCATTACATTTCTTACTTACGTAAGCTTGTGCCTTAACCAATCAATGTTGAATATAGAATTATAAATATAATTTACTAGAAGTTTTTCAATTGTGAACTTAGCAATTCTTCACTTAAATTTCAACAAATGGAAGTTTACGGTTTGATTACAATGATGCCTAAGCTATTTCCAATAGCCAATAGGATTGAAGCAGGTTCGGATTTTGATTTTGTTTGAGTTTTTAAAGACCAGATTTTTAAAATTTGTTTTTTCTCTCGCCAAGAAAGCAGTTGTGTAGTAAGATTAGCATCAGGTAAGCATTGAACAATCTAACTTTTTTCTTTGTTGATAGTTTATTTCTTTAATCAAAGTTTCCAAAGCTTGCTCATGGCTGCTATTGTTAATGCTTTACGGCGTCTTATTTCTTGCTTCATTGATAGTGTTGTTCCTAGTTTTTTTAAGTTTAAGCTATCTAAGTTTTTATGATTTATTTCGAATATTTCTGTTTTATGTGTAAGAGATCTTTTTTTGAGCGCATTATATATGTCTAAAATGTCTATTTTGTCTTTTGTGATCAAGTCAAAATCATCAGCGTAAATTAACTCTTCTCATAAGTTCAATTGGTAGGGCTTTTAAAGGCTCTTTCAAACATATAGCAAATAGGATAGGACTTGAACTGTCTCCTTGGGGTGATCCTATTGCTGTGTTGAAGCAGTCGATCATTCTATTTTCCAGTTTTATACACATTTTTGTGCTAGAGAGCAAATATTTGACGAATGTCACTTCATCTTGTTTTGGGAGAACATTTTCACAAACCTGCATTAGTTTGGTTCTGCATATGATATCAAAAGCAGACGACATATCGATGCTTGTTACAAATATTTCATCTTTTGTTTTGCAGGTGGTCGCCATGTTGAATTTGTGTGTCCATATGACATCTGTTGTGGATTTTTTTTTTCTGCACTTTTCGAAATTAAAAATTTTTGATAATTTCTTTATTAATATTTCAATCCTACATTTCTTCATTTTTACACGTAAGCCAACTTTAGAAGAGTTCTGCTTTCAAAGATATCTAAGCTTCAGTGTATTTGAAATAAATATTGTGTTTTAATTAAAGTTTTCCAACAAGTAATGTTGAAAGTAATCGTCAAACGAATGTTAATCTAAAGCGCATCTTCAAATAATCAACCTCCAAAAGAAAGAAATAGACTTTCGACAAATTTTTATGTCAAACATGAAAAAATCAATCAAATGATACTTGACTACAAGTAAATATTTTGCATTTGATACTTTGAGTTAAGAAGAGTATTGAAAAAAAGTATGTTTCAAATGAGCACAACTACAAGACGTTGATTTAACTGTCTAGGCAATAGATCTTCTCAACTTGTGGTTGGTTACCATTTTGGCAGCTGTTCATCTTTGTTCATAGATTTCATTCTTATCAATGTCAATAATGCTATAGTCATGATTTGAAAATTATTAATTCTAGTTTGTTTCAGTAACCATAGAAGTTTGAGTTTTTCTTTTTAAGTTCTCAATCATTTATTTAAAATCTAAAACCAAGCTAAATCTTGAACATGAAATATTCTTTTCTAAATGTGTATTCTTATCAATAACTAAACTAAAATTTGCGCAGTATGAGAAACAAAGACTTGAAAGTGCTAAAAAAAGAAATAGACAGCACATATTACCAGTCAAAGAACTCAAAATAAAAGTCAAGTGACTTAGCCGAGAGTCAGTCTTCACAGTAAAAAAATTTTGGAAGATAACCCTTAAATCGCATGCGCAACTAAACACAAAATACACAAAAAAGTCTCTTGAAGAAGAGATTGTTGAAAATGAAGTTAGTGAGAAGAAGGTTGTTGAGGATGAGGTTGAAAATTTTGATGTTTCTGCCTCATGAGGTTGAAATTGCAAGAAAAATTTTTTTTTCAAACCTTACAGTTGAACTCAAATTCTCTATTTCTATGCTTATTATGAATATGGCTGGACTTTGAACTTTTTATGAATTGAAATATTTTTAAGAATGAGGGCTTTTATTAAACAACCAATCACAATTAAGAGGCTTATTTTATCGTGGAGCCGCTCGCCTTAGCCGAGAGAAGGAATCAATTGACTTAACAGGTTTATATTTAAATATAGCTCTTGATTTTTACACATGTTACTAAGTTGATATTGTTTTTGAAGTAATAAAGGATAGAAAACAGAGTGGGAAAGATTGCTAAAGTTTAAATGCCTGCTCCTCTTCTGCGAACCATCCCGGTTTAACAACCTATTGATGCAGGCATATAGTGATGTTTAATTTTAAAACATATTAACTGCCAACATTCAAGGAATCCTCCAATAAAATCAGTTGCGACTTTAACACATAAATGAATGAAGATCGAAAATCTTGTTGGATTTTGAGCAAATAAACTGAGTTATTTTATGTCGATATTTTATTCAATAAAACAACAAAAAACCAGCAACTTATGAATTTCAGCTCAACGAGTCACTTAAAATGATTCAATAAAAAGTTTTAAAAGTTCTTCACGAAACTTTCATTTTACCCCAGGTCGGTTCAACGTCCCACACTTTTTCACAGTACTCCATGACAGCTCTATCGCTTGAAAAGTAGCCCGAAGCACCGATGTTTGCCACCACCATTTTGGTCCAAAGATCTTTGTTCTGACGAGTAAGACAACAATTTTACAACATTCATAATTGTCTATATCAAAGAAACATTTGAAAAGCTTGCTTCGATATATTTAAATGAAGCTTTTCGAAACTTGAATCTTCATCATGAGCTTATGAACATATACAAC